>ML106726.1:20000-48069 GCA_003697995.1 Taxidea taxus jeffersonii | reverse complement strand
TTTTTTTTTTTTAAAGTAAAAGGCCTTTCATGTCAGCACAATTACAAAATCTATAGACTTATGAGGCTGGGAAATTTGCAAGATGCTGATATACTAAAGGTAATTGAGACATATCTTTCTTTAAAAGATTTTATTTTTCTATTTCAGAGAGAGAACGTCAGTGGGGAGGGGCAGAGGGAGAGGGAGAAGCAGTTCCCCACTGAGCACAGAGCCTGGCTTAGGGCTTGATCCCAGGACTCCAGGATCATGATCTGAGCTAAAGGCAAACATTTAACCAGCTGAGCCACCCAGGCACCCCAAGATGTATCTTTTTAAAAATAACTATGTGCATATAGCTTTCTTTTTTTTTTTTTTTTTAAGATTTATTTATTTGACAGAGAGAGAGAGACAGCCAGAGAGAGAACACAAGCAGGGGGAATGGGAGAGGGAGAAGCAGACTCCCCGCTGAGCAGGGATTCCGGATGAGGGATTTGATCCCAGGACCCCGGGATCATGACCTGAGCAAAGGCAGACGCTTAACAATTGAGCCACCCAGGCGCCCTGCATATAGCTTTCTGAGAAGAAAGGGAACTAACATATTTCTGAGGTCCTTCTATGTGTCAGTCTGTGCAAGGTGCAAAACCCTCAAATATTTTCTTATGGTATGTATTTTATAAAAGAGGAACTAGGCTCAAATATGTTACATCATCCAAGGTCATACAGTCTGTGAGCAGCAGAAGAGGAATTCAAACCCAGCTCTGTTTGACTCCAAAGCCTGCACACTTTCCATTATGTCACCGTATGTCCTTTTATGGGATGATTTAGTTGCCAACTGGGGATAAAATAAATAGCCTTTTGAAATTCTTTCCATTGCCTCGATCCTATTCTCCCTTCCTTGATCTCAATATTGGCCATACCACTGTAACGTCTTGTAAATACAGAGAAGATGGGATAGGAAACAATGCACGTCATGAGTTTACATAGTTTTTTTAAATTTAAGTTCTCACTGTTGGGTCATAAAAATCTCAATAAGAAGGAGTCTTAGAGTTCATCTAGTAGAAGCCAAGTCCAATGTTTATCTCAATCTCTCCCCTCCCTCCCCTTTCAGCAAATATTTATCTAGTACCACTGCGTGTTCGGTGGTAGAAATGGAGCAATGAGCAACACAGCCAAGTCCCCACTATCGTACAGTTTTTCCTTACTGCTATTGCTCTCTTCTGCATTCTTCAGCTGCTCCTTCCAGCAGAGTAGGATAGATGCTGGGTTACAAAGGAAGGAGGAAAGGCCAAACCATTTCAAAGACTCTCTCCCTTACATAACTCCTTAAGAAACCCCTGGTGCACAGTTGACATCTAAGATGGTAATTGGGTACATAAAAGTCGATCTTAGCACTTTGCCCTTAGTCTGTGGTCTTATTAACTAGTTTAAATGCATTTCCCCCATGTGGCTTAAAGATTGTTAAAGATCTAGAAATACTTTTGGACTCTTTTGAGCAGACAAGAAGACAGATGGACTAAAGAATAATGGTTGGCAAGAACATGTCGTTAGTAGCTTGATGTGAAGGTGGTTCTGAGTAGGAGCTCAGTAATATCAGTGGGTGACTGAGAAGGGATTTGGAAGGGGAGAGAGGAAGAGAGTGTAGAGGGAGCCCAAGAAGGATGAATAAGTGATGGAACAGAGTGGGAAAGCCAGGAAGAATAATGTGAAATAGCACCTACCCAAAACATACATTTAGTTCAACAGGATTGACCGAGAAGATGGGCAAAGCCCCTACCCTCACAAGAATGATACTCAATGCCTAAAGCCTCCAATACTTTTGCTACTTTGTCTCCATTCAGTTTTTTGGGGTTTTTTGTTTGTTTGTTTGTTTTGGTCATGTGTGTGATTAGTTACATACCTGTCTCTCTGCTACAGAGGGTAATTGACTAAGAGCAGGGATTCCCAATTTAGTCATCTCTGGGTCCCCAGTCCCTTATGCTGTGCCCCTTGTAAAGAGTAGGTGTTCCAAAGATGATTGGTGATCAAGCACTTTCATTTGGTAAAGGGCCTGTGCTCAGCAATACTCTTTGAATAATAACTGAGGTTTGGGGTGGAGGAGAAGAGACAGAAGCTGCCCTCTTCCTAAGCAAGCTCAGAAGGAAGAAAACAGTACTCCGGAGTTGTTTTCACTTGCCCAGAAGTCATGAACTGGAATGAAAGGGTATCCAAAGATCCAAAACAAGAGACTGTATTCTTTGTTTCATTACCAGCCAAGTCCTGATTTGGGGGGTTCTTTGCATAACCCATTTCCCTAATCCTAACCAAGGACCTAAAATTCCTAACCTTTTAACCTAAGGTTAAAAATAGGGTCATCAAAGAGTAACAAAACAGAATCCATTTTATTCTGTCACCAGTCCACTCTTCCAGAACTCCAATTGCCTTTTTATTTCCCCCTGATTACTCAGGGAAACCCAGGAGTTATTTCACGTGTGTTCCCAAAAGCGGTCATCAAGACTAGAGTCTGCCAGGAGCTGCTTTCCTCCTCTTACTCAGGAGCTACAAGGCTGTCAAGAAGCCAACAAGAAGCTTCTAACAGGAGTAGGAAAGCATCAGACACCCACACAGAGGGTGCATCAATGCCCAGTAGTCTCCCACCTTCCACGGCACATACAGGCTAGCCTGAATGACTTCTCTGCCCACAGCTTCTAGCCCACACTCCGTGTACTCCAGTTGGACTCAGCAGAAGATAGTATGACAATGTGGTCCAGATAGTAGATTTTAAGATTAGGGAGATCTGGGATCTGCCACTTTTTAGCTACATGGCCACATGCCAAGTTATGTATTCCCTCTAAGCCTCAGCTTCACCTCTGAAATGGAGAGAATAAAGGCTGTACCGGAGGGCCACCTGATGATTATGAGAATGCATGATTAAGACAATGTACGTTCCATGTTTAGTAATTAGGAAGAGCTAAGAATGCTAATTATTATAGTGTTACCTAGGTTACCAAAAATGCTTCTTTGTGCTCCCAATGCCTAAAGATATTTTTGGTAAAACAGCTCTTAAAGTTTGTATTCATAGTCCTGACTCCCAAGGGGACTCCATGGGGAATGAGTGATCTAAATGATCACCATGTTTTGCCCATATGACCCTCTCCTCTGACCCTTTCTCATTGTCTGGAAACAAACATATGTCCCTCAACTCTCTCCTCCCTGGTAATGAGCTATTTCCTAGGGAAATCTTCAATCCATCATGCAAACAGGGCTCCAAGGGACCACCACAGTGAGCCTCTGGGCAGGGCTAGGCACGTCTCAATACTCATATGAGCAAAGCTAACATCTCTAACATACAAGGAAGGATTTGGAAATGTTTAGCTGTTAGCTGAGCATGTAAAGGAGACAATGTAGGAAGAGAAAAAAGGAAGAGAGAAGTGCCCCCCGTCTCAACAGAGACTATTTTTGGGGAGTCGAAGGTTATACTTTAATTTACATTTTCCCACAGAAAATTACTCCATATAAGCCAGAAAACATGTTTTTATTGCGTTCTGAGTAATATTCTTCAAAAAAAGATTGGGTGTTGGGAAAACACTGGCAGAAGAGCTGGGACCTGGTATGTGCCTAGGTTTGAAATGTGCATCGTAATTCACCAGACACAATGCAATTCGAAATTATCCCTTTTTTTATGCCATTCAATGGAAGAAAAAATTAATCTACTCAGTAATGAATGCGTAGTCCATTATAGTTATTGTGTTCTTTTTGAGAAAAAAAATAACATGACAGCTTTATTCACTCCATGTGGCAAACCAAATTGCTTCAAGTAAAGCACAAATAAGACAAACACTAAAATTGAATTTTTCCTTCCTCTTGTACCCAGAGGCATATGCTGTGGCTATAATGCATAAGTTAAAATGGCGATAATAATAATAACAGTGGAAAACCAAATGAAAATATTAAACTCGGTTAGACAACTGATTCTAAGGGGCAGCAATTTTCATGCTCCATCTGCTTGGAGAAAATTTCTTGTTAATCAGGTCTGCGAAAGGATGTGGGTGTTGGGTCCTATGCTCTGTCAAAGCCATAAGTTTCTGAACAGCGATGTGTCACTTATCTGTTGACTCTGGTTTGTTTGTTATTTTTGAATTTCCAAAGGACGCCCCACCTCCAGGAAGTTTGCTAACTGAAGTCCCAAGGGAACTGGCCTAGTGAATTACAGCAAATACCAATAGAGAAATAAATTAGCACCTAATATTCAAATTAGAAAATTTAACGTCTTAACTTAGATATACCCAGGAACAGTCCCTTATGACTACACTGGAGAGGCCCCATGAATATACTCATGGAAGATTTAAATAAAACCAACACATCAGATTTTAATAATTGGCCTTCAGTGTTCTCCAGAAGACCGCACATATTCAGATAATAGAAAATTCTCCTGGGGCTTTCTTTTCCTTGTTCTTATTAATAGTCCTACAAAGACAAATTCTATTTTATTGCCATTGCCTCTATACAAGACTTAATGGAACATAAGACTTAGATTAATACACAATTTGTTGGAAAGCAAAAAGAGCATTGAGGCTCAGTTCCTATTATGTTCTATTGTTATTACTATTATTATTTTAAAATAGTGGTGGAGAGCATGGGCTTTGGAATCAGGTGGAGACAATATTCAGAGTCCAGCTCTGCCAAGTGCTAGCTCTATGACCTTGGACAAGTTACCTCTCCAAACCTCAGTGATCTGTTCTATAAAATGGGTACAAGAATCCCTTTCTCACAAGACTGTAAAGATTAAGTCAACTTTAGTGCAGTCCTTGGCACCTAGTGAGTAATTTACAGATAGTAGCTATTAACATTAGTATTAAGCACATTGATTAAATATGATGTGCTTAGTTCCTTCACAAAAAAAATTAATTGACTTAACCCTGGTTATAATCCAAGAGATATTTATGAGTCATTTTCTGAGGGAAAAACTTTTGCTAAGAGTGAATATTTCAGAACATTGATTGGGAGGCACATAATCAGGTGATGGTTTTGACCCTAGGATAAAGGACCTCAAGCAGAGTGTTTCACACAGAGCAACTGAAGTAGGTTTATGCCCCCACAGATTAGAGTGGATAAAGAAGATGTGGTGTATGTGTGTGTGTATATATATACACACACACATATATATGGAATATATATCCCATATTGCATCTCTATATATAATATTCCATATATATATGGAATATTACTGAGCCATAAAGAAGAACACAATCTTGCCATTTGCAACAACATGGACAGATTGAGGGAGTATAATGCAAAGTGAAATAAGTCAGAGAAAGACAAAATACCACATGATTTCACTCATATGTAAAATTTAAGAAACAAGGTGAAAAAAGAGACAAACCAAGATACAGACTCTTAATTATAGAGAATCCCTCCTCAGGGGAGTGGTGGGAGATAGGTTAATAGGGGATGGGGATTAAAGAGTGCACTTGTGATGAGCACTGGGTGTTGTATGGAAGTGTTGAATCACAATATTGTACACCTGAAACTAATATTACACTATATGTAAACTAACTGAATTTAAATAAAAACTTCAAGAAAAAAAAAAGAATGCACCCACATGCTCATCAGAAACTCGGATTACAGAAGTAGCCACATAAACAACTAAGTTGTACCTCCGAGGTGCTAGGCATTGTGCTAAACACTTCACGGATTTAATGACCCTACTATGTATGTATTGTCTCCGTTTCAGACATGAAATCATTAAGACTCAGAGACAATGCAGAACTTCATCAAAGCCTCACAGCTGTAATGGTGGAGTGGTGGTTTAAGCTGGCTTGTATTTTCCATTAGGCCCTGTTTTGCTCTCTAAACAGACATCACAACCTGGCCTGATGAAGAACTCTAGAGGACTGGGGTGGGCCACAGGGGAACAGTGACTTGCCATTTAAGAGGGACTCAGGCAGTAACTCCATTTGAAGCAAAAGAGAGGTGCAGGAGGCACCCTGGCTTCAAGGCCAGTGAGCATGCTTGGGGAAGGACACTGCTACACCAGCTGCTCCCACTGTCCTCTGGCCCAGAAGCAGGGACGCATGCCCCATGCTGCAGTAAGAGACTGAGAGAAAAGGACAGGGGCTGTTTGGGGCACAGTCTGGGAGGAGCAGAAGGAAATGGATGGAGGCCATGCCGTATCTGGGGTTGGAATTCCACTTTTTATGGGCATCCTCACTGACCTTGAGAAAGTTATTAACTTGCCCAATCCTCCATTTTTTCATCTGGAAAGTGGGAAAAAAATGCTACCTGCCTTGTAGGTTGTTATGAGGATTAAATGGGTTAATATACACAAAGTACTTAGAGAACAACTGGCATCTGGCAGGTTCCAATATATGTTCCCTGGAACTAGTCTATGAGTTATCAAGATTGTGGTAGATAACAATTTGGCTTTCCTAAATATCTTTTTATATCTTTGTCTTTCCTTGCCCCTCTCTGCATTGTCCTCAGAGGTCATACTGAAGAGCCTATTGAGGGCCTCTGGGCAAAGAGTGCATAATGTATGACCTTGGCTTGTTCTGTCTCCTCCTTCCTCACAGCAAGATGACATTCTTCCCAGGACAGGATAAGGAGAATAACTGGAAGCAAGTGGTAGAAGCAGATGCTGGTCATTACTTGAAGAAGACCACATCCTTTTCCTTCTCTGAACTCCCAGTCAGAGTCCTCAAAGGAGGAGAAAGTGGACAGAACAATCCAGGCAAGTTCAGGGAATCTGAAGCCAAGTACAGTGCCTCTGGGCCCATTCTCAGGGCTTGAGTCCAGAGACCTGGCTGGGTGGCCAGGTCACCTATAGAACAATTTCCCCTGAACTCACTGTGACACCAGTGATGGTGAAGGGTCAGGACAGTCCCAGAAGGCTCTCTGAGGCTCCAGCATTGCATGCTAGAGTATCTGTCAGAGAGCTCGGTCTGAAAGGCCTTTAGGATCAGTCAGGGGACAGAAACCAGCTAGCTAACTTCATTGATGTTGAGGAGGACCCAACATCACAGGGGAGGAAGCAAATATTCAAAGTACATCACGAGGGAGGAACCAATAAATAGGTGCTGCCTCCTTCTACACAGAGACGGTGTGATCTCCTGGAAACATACATGCCACCTGGGTGCTAAGAGTGGGGCTCTGGATTCACTGAATTTCTGCTGCCACTCAGAATGGGTGCTTAAAGTAGAAGTGAAGGAAGTGAGTGAAGTCATAAATCAAGGGAATTATGCTGACTGCTCCCGAGTGAAATGTTACCCAAGGCAACCAACAGTAGTTTCTGTTCAGATAGGAGATGGTGCCATGCAGCCAGCATTTGAGATATGTACACTGGCAGGCATCAGAGGCATGACGTATGAGATTCTGTTTTGTTTTTGCTATATACTGAAACTTTATCAAATGCTAACTGTGTGCTAGGCACTGTGCTAAGTTCTAAAACGGGATTATCTCATTGCATCATCAAAAGCACTGTGGGATGGGGCACCTGGGTGGCTCAGTGGGTTAAAAAGCCTCTGCCTTCAGCTCAGGTCATGATCCCAGGGTCCTGGGATCGAGCCCCACATCGGGCTCTCTGCTCAGCGGGGAGCCTGCTTCTCCCACTCTCTCTGCCTGCCTCTCTGCCTGTCGAATAAAGAAAGAAAGAAAGAAAGAAAGAAAGCAAGCACTGTGGGATAAATACTATTATTATTCCCAATTTACAGATGTTAAATTCGAGGCCTGGAGAGGTCAAGGTTATACTTTTAGTATGTGATGGGGCTGGGATTCAGGTGCAGGAAGTCAGCTGATACAGCCTGTGCAGCAAAGTGCCATTACAGCCTGCCTTGCTTAGACAATGATAAATGGCAGGCCCTCGGCAGCCACTGGTGTTGGCAGAAACGGGACACCTCACCAAAGGGGCATATGCAGGGCAGGTAGAATGCATGGCTGCCTCTTGGAGTCAACATGACTGATTGGCAGGTCACACTGAAGAAATGTTAAAATATTTAAGATGGATCTGAAGGCTAGCTAGAGTCCTTACTTGAGAGAGCCAAACTAGGAGAAAGATGTAACCTTATCATTACCATTATGATCTTACCTTTGTGTCTGGGCTGGTGTGGCTTGGCAGCAAAAGCCATATAGTCAGCATCCCTATCTATTACAAAGAAAGTGAATGGATGGTACCTGGTGGCATTGTCTTTTAGCATCCAGTGTTGCTGATTCCATTGACGTTCTCATTACTACTTTGTTGTTAACGTAATTATTCTCAATGGGTTTTTATTTTAGGATCTTCTCTTAGGCCTTAGTCTCCTGAAATTCCCCAATGACATGAGCAGTGTGGACTTCATTCCCCCTGTTTGGCATTCACGCATCATTTCAACCTGAATCATTAAGTCCTTCCTCAGCCATGGGAGGTATTGTCCAAAATAATCCTTGGTAACACATGTACCATCAATTTTGACTTCTTTTTTTCCTAGAATCCATTAGTTTTATGTGGAACTCCCATGCATTAGCTAAGATTTTTGTTTCTCTTTTAGTTTTCCATTTTGTTGTCATGCTTTAAATCCTGAGAAATTGATTTTAACTTAGCATGTTCTTTTGAAATTATTTTTTTTGTTTTTTGTTTTTAGAAATTATGTTTTTAATAACAAAGAGCTCTTTTTGTTTCTCTGGTTTCTTTTTTTAATGGCAGATATATACACATATATATGTGTATATATATGTATATATATATATTTGGTAGGTGCAAAAATTGTCTCAAGTCTGAGAACTCTAATGGGAGTTATGTTGTTGTTTTTAACTTCTCCTCTTCTCCCTGAATTATATCTAATTCCTCTGGGATAAATTTCTGTTATTTGTACCTATGTGAGGTGATGAATGTGTTAACTAACCTTTTTGTGATAGTAATTTCATAATATATATGTATACCAAGTCATTATGTTGTATACCTTAAACTTAAATGATGTTGTATGTCAATTATATGTCAACAGAACTGGAAAAAATTAAGATAAATTTTGACTCCTATAAATAAATAAATGAACAAACAAATGGACTTTTAAAAATGAATGACTGAATAAATAAATAAAAATAAAAGTGCTAAAAAGATAAAAGTGCTGCCTAGTGATTCTTGGTTTTCTACTTATATTTAAAAACAAAAGACTGGGTCATTGGGGTAGGTTTGCTTTATTCTTTATTATATTAGTAGGATCTGTTTTCTGCTACACTTTCCCTGTCCTTTAGTGGGAAGTCTGACTAGAAGCCTTGTGTAGGTGAGTTGGAGGGATTCACTGACAGCACTGTTTTGGGATAAATGGTTAAGGAGACAACAGCCAGTGCTAGTCCCCTAAATTCCAGACTAAGGAGGGCTTCACTTTAAGATTCCAATTCCCACACCATAAGCCACAGATGTTCTCCTGGTTTATTCAAGAGATTTGTTCTGAGGTAATGATGATGATGATGTAAAGATGATAGCTAACTGATCACATGCCAGCACTGTCTTAAGAACATCACACAGAGAAATTCCTTTACTACTTACAACGCTCCTTTAAGTGAGGTACTATAACTGTCCCCCACTCATATACAAGGAAATGGAGGCACAGAGAGCTTAAGTAACCTGCCTCAAGTCACCCAGTTAGTCAGTGACAGAAGCAGACTTTCAACTGAGGTAACCTTACTTCACAGTCCATTTTTAAAAAAATCTCTAGGTTCTGTTTCTGGGATAATTGTCCTCTCTGGGAGTACAGGTGGTGATTGAGGGGTATGTAAGAAAGTTTTTCCTCTATAGACCTTAGTTTCCACAGAAAGACCCAAAGAACATGTTATCAGCTCCCTATTTTCCTCATCCTTACCAGCTCTGAGCTTGAACTTATTCCAACTCTGCTGCTGGTGGAAGAGCCCCTGCCTCACCTCACTGCTGCTGCTTCTATAGAGATCTCTATGGTGTTTCATATCTTTAGAGGCTTCCATCTGCTTTGTGTCAGGCAGAAATTTGTTTAGATTTCTTATTCACTAATGACCACCGTTCCCACATCCCCATCTAAAGTACTTTGCTGTTATGCTTTATCCTTTTCTGTGTGTCTGTATTTCTATTTCAGTAAACTCTCACAGACATGAGTTGTAAATTTGTGCTCAGGCTGCCATCTTGAAATGACTTCAAAAGTATGTTTCTATGGGTATTTTTTCCATTTTGCTATATTGAAATGACACTGTGTGAAAAAGTAAAGACTCAAGCTGTACTATTAATTTCCACATCTATATATAATTTATATTTACATTTATTGAAGAAAGAGATACATTATCACTTGGATATAGAATTTAACAAGTGTGGATTCCAAACATGTTTTTCTATATAATATTCCCTAGGACCCAAGTAAATATTCAATAGGTTGGAGGAAGGGTTGATTCAAGCTAAAATCGGTTTGAATGCTCTGGGAGTTTCAGGGAAGCAACTCTTTAGATAAGATGAAGGATATAGTTTGTACTTCAGAATTGAGTGGGTTCCTGAGAAATCATCCCAAGTGGTTTATGAGATGTTTATCCTATGTTGGGAAACATTTACCATTATAGCAAAAGAGGTTTTTTTCCTCTCTTCTCACAGCATGCTCAATACTTTTCTCCTATGGTTATTATAAGGATAAATTGCCTAATAAATACATATAAAAGCACAAAGACTGGTATGTTGTATGTGCTTGATAAGTATCAGTTTTCTCTAGAGTTGTGGAATCTCAGACTAAAATGAACCATTAACATTCAAAACTGAAAACTTGACTTGATATGCAGAAGAGAAGGCAGGATAGAATAGGAGTTAAGCACCCAGACTATGGAGTCACACAAACAGGTTCAAGTCAGAGTTGTATCTCCCTGACTCAGTTTCCTCATCTGTAAAATGGAGATCATAATAATATCTACTTTGTGTAGTTATTAGTAGGAATAAATGGGATAGTATGTGCAAACCACTCAGAGCATTAACAAATAGATATACAGTATTTAACACAGTATCAAGTACATAGTAAATGCTCAATAGATGTCATTGGCTAGGATCATAATTATCATAACAACCATGCTTTAGGGATCTATTCTACACTCATAAGTATTTTTCCAAATCATGGAGCATAAAGGCACTGGATAGTGATATGATCTTCACAACACACTAGTCTTCAGAAAATCATTTTCCCAGAGAGTGTTTGGTGGAAATTTAGTCCCTAGGGTGGTTTTAAGACGAAAAAGTTTCATGTTCAAATCGGTTAAGGAAATAAAACACATTCAATTCCACATTGCATATTAAAGTTCTAAAAAAATTTGGCTTAAAAAATCTCAACTTTGTTGAACCAAAGCATTTCCTCTAAACTTCTTGCCCACACAATAAAATTGATAACCCATAGCACCAAAATGTTATGGAATACTCTTTGGGAAATTCTGCTTTATGTCTAAAGGTTTAAGAGTATATAGTTTGGGGGAGTGGGAAGCACAGAACTGGAGGAAGGTGGTCAAAAGGTACAAACTTCCAGTTGTAAGATAAACGAGTACTGGGAATGTCACATACAGCGTGGTGACTATAACCTTGCCGTGTGATTACACAGGAAAGCTGTTAACAGAGTCAATCCTATGAGTTCTCAAAATAAGATACTTTTCCTTTCTTCTTTTTTCTTTCTTTCTTTTTTTACAATTGTATCTATAGGAGAAGATGAATGTTAGCTCAATCGATTGAGGTAATCATTTTGTAACATATGTAAATCAAACCATCATGTTATACACCTTAAACTTATACAGTGATGTATGTCAATGATTTCCCAATAAAACTGGCGGGAAAAACCCACTTGCCTAGACACATACTGAAAAAGTATAGAGTCCTATTTCATTAGGGCCGTCATCTTTTAGTGATTGTTAGTAAGCTTTAATTTCAGACCTCTAAATCATCTAAAATAGTGAATATTAGTGTTTCTATAAAAATTATACACATTTTTCTTTTGATGGCTGCATAGTATTCCATTGTATATATATACCACATCTTCTTTATCCATTCATCTGTTGATGCAGCCATCAAAAGAAATGAAATCTTACCATTTGCGACGACATGGATGGAACTAGAGGGTATTATTGCTTAGTGAAGTAAGTCAGTCGGAGAAAGACAACTATCATATGATCTCCCTGATATGAGGAAGTGGAGATGCAACGGGGGTGGGGGCTAAGGGGGTAGGAAAAGAATAAAGGAAACAAGATGGGATTGGGAGGGAGACAAACCAAAAGAGACTCTTAATGTCATAAAACAAACTGAGGGGAGTGGGGGGGAAGTGGGGTTGGGAGAGGGTGGTGGGGTTACATTATATGTTTAAATAAAAAAATAAATTAATTTAAAAAATTATACACATTTTTAATTATTTCAGAAAAAAAGTGTGCAATAAATCCAAAGTGATACTGCTGGATACTTTGGGAAATTTTTCAACTGGAAAAAAGACCAGGTTAAACTGGTGATAGAGATGGAAGAAAATGTTAGCTATTAAGAGGCATTAGATTTTTCAGCAAATTGTTGTGTATGTTGGAAGTAGCTAGGCTCCCAAGATGGTTCCTGATGAATCATGTCTTCTAATTTTCACTCCCCTTCATGTTAAGTCTGAGCTGGCCCTGTTTATTGCCTTAATCAATAGAATGTTGAAGTCCTATGCCTAAGTCTGAAAAAGGCCTGGCAGCTACTACTTTCGTGCTTTTGGCAGCTCTGATTCTTCATGGAAGTTCTGCTGCAGAAGTCGTATGGGGAGTAGGAGAAACCCTGAGACTAAATATATATGGAGAGGCCCAACTACCTGAGCATCCCAACTCAGAGAGAGAAAAGACAGATGGAAAACTTCAGCCTTTGAGCCAGGCTGGCTGAGGCATCAGACGTGACCGTGAGCAAGCTTGGACACTGAAGACCAGCTGAAGCCCCAGATGACCGCAGCCACAACTTAAATCACCTGGAGCAAAAGAACTGCCAAGCTGAGCCCAGTCAACCCACAAAATCATGAGAGATAATAAAATGGTTGCTTAAGCCAATAAATTTTGCAGTAACAGATGACCACAGCAAGTGGATGGATGATGTGAAGGAGTGTGCAAAAAGGTATCCAGATGAAATGCTCCTCATTTCATTTTGTTTTTGTAAACACCAGTTGAATGTGGTGTTTGAAATTTGTTCTTAGTTTCCCTCTGATAACTTTATGCTGTTTGAATTCAAAGAGCTTAATAAGGCAAAAATATCATAAGAATAACTTGTCAGAATACCGCAGCAAAATATTTTCTGTCCACTCGTGCTTTGTGTCAGAACTTTTCATCTTTAAAGAAAATTGCTAACAACATCTAAAAACAGAGTTTTCAGCACCAACTTTGCCTTTAAGTTTTAGATATAAAGAAGGAAGCTGTATATTTAACATGGAAAAATAATTACTGTATCATCAGCATAGACATTTCCAATCGACTTCTTGAACTATCCTTTTTTCCCCCTTGGGGTGATGATTCTCATTTTAAAAAGTGACCACAAAGTGAGAAATCTGAATTATACTTCAACTATATATCCACAGTGAAAAACTGGAGAAATGGTTGCAGAGAATCAAGTATCATGAGTCGGGAGTGTGGTATCCAAGGGCTAGATGGGTAAAGAAATACTTAAAGAGAGCAAGAGAGTTTTTGTTTTGTTTGCTTGTTTGGTCTTTGTAATTGTTATCTCATCACAGTTACATTTTTAAATGAGAATCATCAATGAAGGGGGGGGGGCGGATAAGGTCCTATCACCAAGATAGGACTTCTGGGAAATTTCTGGGCAACGAATGCGTGATACAAAACTCTAGTATTTTACCAATAGTGAAGATACAAATTTTTCATTGAGTTATGCAGAGTGACCTGTGTTTTCTCTGAGTGTGACTTTGTGAATGTGACTGTCATTTCCATTGGGATTTGCTAGGATTACACAGGAAAGGTCATTATCAATACAATTAAATAATGATATGTAAGACACTATTTTAGGTAATGTGTCCAGAAAGAGTATAAAGTCGACAAGTTCCTAAGGTACTGATGATTCAGTAGGGAACCTAAGAAATATATTTAAGTATATTAACAGAACATCATAGCAGAATGTCATCAATAAAGCAAGAGGTTTGAGAGCTCAGCTATTTATGAAACTTGTGGGTTTATAACTTCTCTTATAGTTAGCATGAATGAATGTGCTCTGACTTGCAATTTCTAGGGAAAGATAAGAAAAATATTTGTTTTTCTTTATCAGTCTACTTAGAAGAGCTCCTGAAAGTGAAGAAAGGGATGAGACCAGTTGAGTAGAATGCTTTTCTCCTTTGCCTTGGCTACTGGACTGGTTTTGAATCTTTGCTCAATGAGTGGTAAGTTAAAATTAAAGAAACTGGTTTCATAAAGACCTTTCCAAAATTCTTGGCCCATGTAGTGCCACTTAGGGCTCAAGTGGCAGTGGAAGTCCCAGAAAGTGGAGGGTGCCACAGTGCCTGCATAGGGTCTGGAAAACAGTGGGCACTCGGGAAATAACTGATAAGCAAACCAATATGGTAATAAATGGATTGCTGGCTTCAGAAGCGCAGGAATTCGTGCCTGAGGCCTTGATGTTGCTGGTCACTATAGGCACCATTAACACTGGTTAAAGAAAAAAAAGAAAGAAAAGTTCTTAAATGGCTTTATGGGAAGAGAACAAGAGGAAAGGGGTGGGGGAGAAAAAAGAAGGAAAACAATGCCACAGAGGGATCAGGGGTGCCAACTTTTTCAGGAAGCATAGAAGAAACTTGGGAACTCAGAGAATGTGTGGTGATGGATGGGAGGGAAAATGGCAGAGAGGAAGTAGATTAGCATATATGAGCAGCTGTGGACAAGAGAAGGACACTTATTTCATAAATACTAAAATGACCTCATTTGTATCCACTTTCTGGCAGAGCCTGAAAATGTTTGGGATATACAAGGTACAAGTCTTAGTGAACCTAAAGGTTTTCTGTGCTATGAAAGCAAAGAACAAAGGTAGACTAATTCAAACAGGAAGAAACATTACATCTGGTTATGGAACGGTTCTGTTTTATAATGTTGTATAGGTTGTGACATGGAAAAGTTAATGCCAAAGGGAACAGGTCAATTTTCATATTATTGACTTCCATTTTTAGTATATGACCTCTTTTAACAGTGAGCCCCAAGTGTTTGGAAAAACGTTCACTCTGGGGTGCAGCAGGAGGGGCTGTTTTCATTGTGTTGGATAGCTCCTCCAGTGATCCAAGGTTCTGATTTACTGTCTAGTCTTAAACACTTGTGAGTGCACCCCATGAAAATCTAAGCCAATTTAGTTTGAAGCGGAGCCCAGAAAAGTTCTTGCACAACATATACTTAAGAGGACTTCTTTGGGCAAAGATAGTTACATGGTGAATTCTGTTCTCAAAGATAACCTTTCCTTCCAACGTTATGTGGTGATGACTCCACCTGGCAGTTCCTTTACACTCCCGAACAAAATCTAAAGTGATACAAAAGCCCAGGCAAAGATGTCATATCACTTTTTCAGAAAAATGAGAGGCACAAATATCCTTAGGGCATCAATTAGTGAGATACTACATTCTCAAAATAAGAAACATCTAAACCAAAGTTCTTGTGGCAATGTACACTTATTTCTCTTTGTACTGTCATATTAAAGATTAATAATAAAGTATATTAAAATGGCTACACAATAAAAGGATGTGGTATCCTAATAATGCTTCAAGTGCTTAGGTGAGAACCTAAACTTGTTTCTTGTTTGGCTTGTTTCTCCTTTTACAGAGCTGTTGGTCTCCTTGGCCTTTCCATCTGCTTCCTTTCACTTTATTTCCCTCTTCATATTTTCCCTGGATCCAACTGAGTTACCTGACATGTGGTTCCTTGTCTCGCAGAGCCACAGAGCTGAAAAGCCTCTGTCAATGTCTTCTGTGTTGGGACACCCATGTTACAGCTTCAGCTGCTGGCCAACTCAGCACGTCCTGTTCCCTCAGAGATCTCCCTTCTTCCTGCTACTTTTGCTTCTGCACCCTCATTCTTTTTGA
Source organism: Taxidea taxus jeffersonii (assembly GCA_003697995.1). Lineage (NCBI taxonomy): Eukaryota > Metazoa > Chordata > Mammalia > Carnivora > Mustelidae > Taxidea > Taxidea taxus. Next base: position 32,089 of record ML106726.1, on the reverse strand, counting down.
TATAGCTTTAAAAGCTGCCTTTATTTTCCCATTCTTCATTGCTGTGGAAGTTCCCAGCCTGACAAAGGTAACTTTACTTTTAGGGTTCTTAGGATTTGGTGTGATTTATTCATAGCTGCAACCTAGATGGCAGATGGTTCTTTCTTGATTCTTATGCTCAGCAAGTGTTTAAATGGCTGTCTTGAAATGGGATTAGTGGGGAAAACAACTGGGATATACATTATTGTATCACATCTGTGTCTTTATGTACATATATTTTATCCTCACCTCTATTTTCTTTCCCTATTACATCCTCCTGGCTGAGAGTGAAAGAATAGCATGGATTAAAATGCTATTTCTGGAAATATATTTCTGACTGGCATTAAGTAAGCCAAGAACATGGCATCTTAAAAGATTGTTAGAGTAACAGACACAGTCTTTATGTTGCCAGTGATACAGCAGTTGGTCTACATTAATCAACAATTGGCAACTTAGTGGATTATACTGCTGAATTGTTTGGAAGGAGGCTTCCTGAATCTTAATAATCAATTTATTTTATTTATTTACATTTTAATCTAAGTATAGTTGATATACACTATCTTATTAGTCCACTTGATGCCCAAAACTGTTTCCACAAATTATTTTTCAAATACACGGGAAGAAATAGTAGTAGAAAAGATACCACAAGCAAGAGCCAGTCAAAAAAAACAGAAAAGAGAAACATACTCAGGAACCCCAGATATTGGGATTATCAGACATAGATCCTGAAACAATGCTTGGTATATTCAAGGAGATAAAGGAAGAGCATATAACTAGGGAAAACACAAACCATAAATTTTGGTAAAATAGGAAAAGAAATTCTAGAATTAAAAAGTACAACAGTAGAAATTTTAAACTTAGTGGACAGGTTTAGTAGCAAATTAAAGAGCTGAAGAGAAGACAGGTAAGAAGAAATTATCCACGAAATGCTAAAAAAAAAAAAAAAAAGGAAAATGTAGAATAGAGAGTGAGAGACAAAGGACATGTGAGAAGGTGTTTTTAACCTATTCTTAAGTGGAAGAGAAAAGACAGAAACAAGGTAGAGGCAACTTAAGGATAATGACTTAGAATTGTCCAAAACTGAAGAAAGACATCAATTCACAATAAGAAGTCGCATGAATGCCAAGTAGGATAAGTAAAAAGACTCCCAAATCTAGATGGTGAAATTGCAGAAAACAAAAGCTAAACAACAGCCAGTGAAAGAAAAACAGATTGTCTTCAGAGTAGCAACAACTGGACTAACAGCTGGTCTCTAAACAGCAACCACAGAAGCTGGAAGAAAGTAAAATAACTTTAGTATCGCGCAAAACATAGTTACCAACTCAGAATGCCTGTCCCTTGAAAATATCCTATAGAAAGAAGGTAAAATAAAGGAATTTTCAGACAAGCAGAAACTCAGAGAATGTGTCACAAACTAATCTAAACTAAAGCATATTTTAAAGTTATTTGGGGGGGGGCAGAAGAAAAATGATAAAGTTGATAAAATTAACAACTGCATAATTTAAAATCCAATAATTGTATTAAACATAAATAAACTAAATGTTCCAGTCAAAAGAAAAGGATTCCCAGAATGAATTATAAATAACACCATGCTCAAATATAGGCAGTATATAGGAAACATAGAAACATACCTAAAACAAGACACCAAAAAGCTGAAAGTAACAGGAGGAAGAAGATCTATATGCAAGCATTAACTAAAAGAAAGCTGGTATAGCCATATTAAAAAGGAACAGATTACTAAATAAAAGGTGGTCACTTTAAAGTGACTAAAAGTTCCATTCGCCAGAAAGAGATGAGGATTTCTATTTGTACACATTTACAACATGTTTAAAATGAACACAACTATAGAAAAAATAGACCAATTCACAACCACAGTGAGAATTTTTAAAAAGATTTTATTTTTTTATTTGACAGAGAGAGAGAGAGAGAGCATGCATGCACAAGCTGGGGGAGCTACAGGCAGAAGGAGAGGGAGAAGCAGGCTCCCCCCTGAGCAGGGAGCCTGATGCAGGGCTCAATTCCAGGACCCTGGGATCATGACCTGAGCTGAAGGCAGACACTGAAATGATTGTACCACCCAGGCACCCCACAGTGAGAATTTTTTTTAAACATAGTCTCTCTATAATATCTAGAACAAACAGACAAAATCTTTGAAATACTGAAAATTCTGAAACACAATTGGCAAAAGCTTAACTTATTGGACATATTTAGAACACTGGCCTCAAAACTGTGTAGAACATTTTCTTTTTAAGAACACATAGAGCATCACACAAAATTGACTATATACTTGGCATTAGAAGACTGAAATTACAGTTAGTGCTATGACCTCAATACAGTTATGCTGAAAAGTCAGTAACCAAGAGATAAACATAAAATCCTCATGTATTTAGAGACTTAAAATATATTTATAAATAGCCGGTGAGTCAAAGAAGAAATTATAATAAAATCAAAAAATATTTTGAACCAAGTGATAACAAAATATTACCCACTATCCTTGTGCAATGCAGTTAAAGCAGTAACACACAAAAGCAAATGGCCTAAAATGCATTTATCAGGAATAAAAAACAAAGCCCAACAAGAAAGGGACTAACCATCCTTCTCAAGTAGTTAGAAAAAAGAACAGTTAAATAAATCCAAAGCAGGTAAAACAAGGGTAATTTAAATAAATAGAAAATAGATATATAACAGAAACAACAAGAAGGCAAGAAGTTAGTTCTTTGGCAAGATTAATCCAAGGAAAAGGGTAAAAGTAAAAGTAATTGATATCAAGAATGACACATCGAATATTGCTATAGAACCTGCAGTTGTGGGAAAGGTAATAAGGATATTGTAAATAATATAATGCCAAAAAGTTGAAAATTTTTATCAAATGGACATATTTCTTTAAAAGTAAAACTTACCAAACCCAAATACTTCTAATATTATTAAAATAGTAATTCTAAAACTCCCCATAAAGATAACTCCAGTTCTTAGCTAACTTTACCAATTAAAAACAAACCAATCAATGGACAGAAGTATTATTGTCAAGAACATCTACTAGACAGCTTCAAGGAATGTAATTGTTGCTCTAAAAGATGACAAAACTGTCAAAGGGACAAGATAGTAAAGATAAGTGACGCGTTAGCCATCAGCTGGTCCCTCTAAGTTTATTCCTTTAACAGATGTCATCAGCTACATTTCCTCAACTGCCGGTTGACAATGGAGTCTCTCAGAACATTTGATGGCGGGGAGTGAGAGGGCAGAGAGGAAAATTGCTGCTCTATCAGAGGAACACCTTTGTGAAATAGAAATGAAAGAACCCTTGTCTTTGAGGGCAGAGCCTGGCCTGGACGTGGCGGGTGGGCACTGCCAGGGGGCAGGCAGGAGAGCCATTGGTGGGGGTCTCCCAGTCCTGAATGACCTCAGGTTTAGACTTTGGATGTTCTGTCCAAATGAGGTTACCCGCAGGTGTGGTAAAGTGTGTGCCCACATGGGCACATTTGTGCTGAAAGTGCTAATTTGTGAAATGTTAACATATAAAAAGTACTGAAATTTTCATGGTCCTATTTCTGCATTTATTCATTTTTTTTATTTTTTATTTTTTTTTATTTGACAGACAGAAATCACAAGTAGGCAGAGAGGCAGGCACAGAGAGAGGGAGAGGCAGGCTCCCCGCCAAGCAGAGAGCCCGATGCGGGGCCCGATCCCAGGACCCTGGGATCATGACCCGAGCCGAAGGCAGAGGCTTTAACCCACTGAGCCACCCAGGCGCCCCTCATTTTTTTAATAGACTTCAAAAAAAATAATAATAAAAGAGAAAACCAGGACCTAATAGGTAGGGGAGGTGGGTCTCCAGTTATATTCACCTAAGTGAGCCATAATCACAAGGGTGTGGAAACCCCTGATTATCCTACGGAATTTTTCCTGTGTTGCTCTCTTCAGGATGGCTGTCACCTACCAGCTGCCCAAGAGAGAAGTCTGGGAATCCTGCAGACTCCTTTCTGATTCCTGGGCTTCCCCTCATTCCCTCATATATACACTGTTTTCCTTGTCCTGGAAGAGACCACTTCTTCACATTTACCCGCAACACTTCCCACCCAGACTCTGGATGGTGATCTCACTTCCTGCTCAACTCAGAAGTCACTCCCCTACAAAGCCATGCTGCCGTCCACATTGCCCCCACAGTCTGATGCCACAGACCACACTCTGAGCTTCTAGTTGTCATTGTACTGACTCAAAAAAGCTACTCATTCTTTTAGGATTTGGATACACCATGCCACAAAGCCCTCCAGGAAAGTAAAACCAATATTCATTTCCTCCAAGAGTCTGTGAGATGGCCCAGTTTCCCAAATTGTTGACAGCACTGGTTATTATCATTAAAAACAGTAACACCAACAGCAATTTAAAGAGAGTCATTAATAAATTGTGTTTTGTTTTAATCTCTGGATCTTAGACAACTAGCAATACGGAACCTATTTTTTTTCTCTCCACTTTTTATTGAAAACAGTTTTTCTAAAAGGTTCAGCTTTTTCTTACTGACAGCTCCTTACAGAGTAAGGTCATTAAAATGATATTTGTAGTATAGATTGCAAATACTTTTTTACAGTTTGATGCATTACTAATTTCTATCTGTGTGATGGTATCTTACTCATTTATCGGTTTGCTTGTTTATTGTCTGTCTTCTTCCACTGGAATGTAAGGCCATGATATTGAAAACTTCATTGATCATAGTCACTGCTCTATTCCTAACACCTGCTACAGGGCATGGCACATAGTAGATGACCAATAAATATTTGTCAAGTGAATGCCCATTATGTGCCAGGCCCTGTGGTGGTAAAAGAAACAGTCCCTGATTTCACAACACTCATTCCAGGGGCTGACTCAAAGTGTATTCTTAGAATCATGAAATTATAGGCTTCCAGAGCTTCTAGGACGCTACACAAAGGGGACTGAGACAGAGAGAAGCAACTTCTAAGATGGTCCTCCATGATCCCTGTCCCTGCTATTCATATTCTTGTGAAATTCCCTGTTGTTGAGTATAAGCTAGACCTAGTGACTGGCTTCTAACAATAGAACACAATAGAAACGATGGGATGCCTCTTACAAGATGAGGTTACAGAAAGACTGTGACTTCTCTCTTACTTACTTTCTCTAACTTGCTGTCTCCCCAGAGCCTTTGCTCTGAGGAGAAGCAAGCCACCATGTTGTGAACTGCCCTATGGAGAGGGTCACCAGGCAAGGACCTGAGGGAGCAAAGCCAGGGAAGGGGGAGGGGGCACTGGAACCCTCAATCCACCAGTCCAAGGAACTGAATCCTGTCATCAACCACATGAGTGAGTTTAGAAGCAGATCACTTCCCAATCAAGCCTTCAGTGACAGCACAGCTCTGGCCAATACCCGGATGTAACCTCACCACAGTTCTTGAACCAGATCTACTCATTTAGGCTTCACCCGTATTTTTGAGCCACCAAGACTGTGAGACAGGATTTGTTGTGTTAAGCCTCTAAGTTTGGGGTTAATTTTGTTAATCAGCAATAGCTAACCAATACAGACACCTAGAGAATTCACATGGAACTTCCCCAATCTTACACCCACAGTAAGGTAGTGGTGAGCTGTATCTAGAATTCACATTCTTTACTTCCACAATTTCCCAAGCAGTTATCTCCCTTGTGATAGGAATGGAAAAGGAAGTAAAGCAATAAAAGTAGGGAAGACCCTTAGGAATGGATGTTCTCTTACTCTTTCTCCCTTTTTCAAGCACATTAATGAGAAAGCATCAGTCTCATTAAACAGTGGTGGCCATCTTGCTACAACTTCAGGATACAAGTTCAGAATATTCTTAAAGATTTTCAGCGATGACTGAAGAAGAGAGCATACATTTTTCCCACTACTCCCCCCTTAGCTTTCCCCATGTCACACCTCTGACATTCTCCTGGAGGTTGCCACCCAAGAAACAACTGCAGAAGGGTGGAGAGGGCATAGGAGGCACCGGGAGTGGTGAGGTGAATGCAGAAGAAGAGGGGGGCAGAAGAGCCATTTTTAAATTCCTTTTTATGCATCAATATAGTTCTTAGTACAGCACCAACAAGCTAGGTACCTTGTAAATGATGAAGAGCTAATTACTCGGGGTCACAGAAGCACACAGAAGGACTCACTCAGAGTCTACTTTCAGGATTACCAGGAAGACAAAATGAAAACTGCTTCTGAGTTCTGGCTTTCAACCATATGGAAACACATATTGCTAGAAGGGGCCTGACCAGTGATGTGACCAAAAATGTATGCACCAACAAGAATGTCTCATCAGGATGGAGTGAAAGGATGTTGGTAGAGGCACTCAGCAAAGCTCAGGCATCTCACTGGTACAATGAGCACCTGAGAGTTACTGTAACTATCGAAGAAAGGTCTGAATAATCACAACATTCTGTCACACCAAAATGGCACTCTCTACTGAGTACCAATATTTTTTGGTGGCAGCCACATTTCTAGCTGGAAAAATAAAACAAAACCTTGATTTTTATTTATTTTTTTAGGTCATTCTCCAGATACTGGTGGCTATATAACAAAGTGCTGACCAACGAGATGAAAGATAAAATCTATGGTAGGGCTTTTAAGACAAACATATTAAAAAAGGAATACACTTGGGGCACCTGGGTGGCTCAGTGGGTTAAAGCCTCTGCCTTCAGCTCAGGTCATGATCCCAGGGTCCTGGGATTGAGCCCCACATCGGGCTCTCTGCTCAGCGGGGAGCCTGCTTCCTCCTCTCTCTACCTGCTTCTCTGCCTACTTGTGATCTCCGTCTGTCAGATAAATAAAATCTTAAAAAAAAAAAAAAAGAATACACTTAAATAGCATTTTCTTTGTTCTTCATCCTTTCCCCTTTCCCTTTTTGCTCACCTAGAATGCAGTTACAGTGACAGCAGAGGCAGCAGCCATTTTGTGAACATAGGAAAAGTCTACTTGCAAAGGGTAGTGGAGACAGTCAAGAGAAGAAACCAGATTCCCTGATAAAATCCTTACATTACAGCATTGGCACTGGGATGCTGCCTCGAGATTTCATGTTATGAAGGAAAAGTAATTGTTTTACTTAATCCATGATTATAAAGATTTTCTGCTGCTCACAATTAAATACAATCATAGCTGATTTATCTACCATATAAAATACATAATCAAATACATGTAAAGTCAATAACAGTGAAAGGTATGTGTTGAGTTGCCAATGTCTAATGATTATGAGGCTAACCCTCTAGTTAAATCATCAGCTCATACCTATAGCCTCATACCACATGAGGTTCAAATTTGTGTTATAGCAAAATGGTTAATTTTCTTCATGCAGATGATTTTTGTGGTCACTTTTGTTCAATCCTCTGATACAAATAGTCTGATTTTACCTGAGTAGATGTAATATGTTCTACAACTCAGCAAACACAGGAGGAACTTAACTCCATGGTCAGAATTTCTCCAAATTGTTTATTGACATTATAAAACACTAAGCTCCAGAACACATGTATTTTACAAAAAAACTCTTCTAATTCAGGATATATGGTGTGCTTTACAGATTTAGTTGACTATCCCATTCATTATATTCATAAGGGAAGAATGGGGAAAATATCATTTGAAAGGGATGTCAACCAAGGGGGCTGCTTGATAATCCTTTTGAACCTTGGGAGACTCTTGCACAGCTCTTAGAATGTATATTGGCTGTGGCATCCCCAGAAACTGAAATCTTTATTTATCATAGTCTTCTGGGGAAGATATTTCAGTGTTTCTCAAAGCTTCTTCTGTAATATACCAGACTAGAGAAATTTTTTTGAACAAAGGGGTAGTTGGGAGATACCTCCTTGATGATCCTTAAAATATTCACAGTAAATGAGTATTTTATTAAAGGCACTGTTCAGTGCTCAGGAAGACACCAGCTACATTTTTTAGCTCAACCTAAGTGTGTAGCGCCCCTTTCTTGCATAATGCTCACTTTTATAAATCATTTTGAAATGCTGGCTTAGAATACCATTGGAATCACAGTTTTCATGATTCAAGTTTTCTTCTTTGATTTTTTTTTAAATTTTTTTTTAGCCTTAAGTTGCTTTGCTCACTATCAGAACTTAACAGACAACATTAGAGCAGCACTGACTGCTTTGCAAACTCAGTCACATCAAATAACTTCATTTCCTCTTCCTTAATTCAGATTGTTCACTGAGAATTTCCAAGACTCCTCTATTGCAGAAAATCCTTTGAGTCTCTTCTGAGTAGAGGTATTTTGTCTGTTTAATGATATCTTCTTAAGTGCTATCTTCCAATTAGTTGGACAAATACCACTCTTGCCTATCTCTATCCTGAAGGGGGACTGCACTGGAGTAATAAGTCACCTCTGCATCTCTGCAGAAGTATTTGACTCTCTTTCTGTCCAGAGTTGATGAGGGTTATACTTAACACATTCGAACTCTATTAGCAGGGTCTATAGGACTCTGAAAAATGTCTGGGGACATGGGGCAGGATGAAGGGTAGAGATCAATTTCTTCTCAACTTCTACTGTAAACATTTCGAGCAGAAAAGGACACAGACTTTTGTACAAATAATGTAAATAATCCTACAGCCTACAGAGAGCCAGCCTACAGAGACCGTTGTTAACGTGGCAGATCAGAGTTAGTGATGTCCTAAAGCTTCTGAAATGGCTTAAGTACCTGTTTCATAGAACAGGCTGGATATGTAGGAGAGCCTTTTTAACTAAATTTCTTGGGTTGGTCTTTCACTTAAGCCACATTTTTAGGCAGACTGCTTTTATTTTATTAATTTTGCAAATATTTACCAAGCATCAACCTTTTGCAAAGCACCATGTCAAAAATTCTGGTAGTGTGGGAGATGTGTTTTCCAACTGGACCACCAAATTAACTTCCATCCCACATGCCCTTCTTAAAATGACTTTAACACTCCTATTGGGAATGTGGTCTCTATTCCCTCCTCCACAAAATTGCGTGGGCTTTTATGACCAATGGAGAATGATGGAAGTAAGCTTCCAAAACTAGGTCATAATAGGTGAGACATCTTCTACCTTTCTCACTGGAATTCTCTCTCATAAAACTTCTAACTACCATAGAAGCACTTTCTGACCTGAGGTTGTCATGCTGGAAGCCCAAACTAGCTCACGTGGAAAGACCACAATGAGAAGCCTTGAGAGGACATGAAGTTTGATAGCTGCCCAGCCAGCCCCCAGCTGTTCCAGTCCCTACTTTCACTGTCTCGGCTCTGGTCGCCATCTGACTATAGCATGTCACGCCCTAAGCCAGAGTTGCCCCATCCAGCCCTCCCCAAAATCTTGACTCAAAGAGAGCATGAAATATAATGTAACGACTGTCTTAAGCCACTAAGTGTGGGGTTGAAATTTTTACACAGCAATAGACACAGGAACAGAGAGGTACAAAGAGAATAGTTCATGGTCTTTGGGCTTCCAGGAGATTGAAATACAGATGGAAAGACCAAATGAACATATAAGAAGAACCAAAGAGTGAAAGGTCAGAGGCAGACCAAAAAGGCTAGCAAGGGGCTAAATATGGGAACAGATTGACTCAGGTTTTCAAACTGTACCGAGAAGCCACTTTCAAATATCAGACCCATGGCCTGCTATTGTTGAGACTGCCAACAGGGTTTGAAGACCAAAGAGCTGTTAAGGAATGGGGCAATTTTTAAATCCAACTTCTGATTTATGATTGGTGGTAGAAATTCTTACAACTTTGAAGTAACGTGAATTCACATTGCTATTTTTATTGGAATAATAATAATAAGCATTTGCATGCATTATCTTATTTGATCATCAGAAAACTCCAATATGTTATCAATTGATCCTGCTTTATAATTCTACTGGATCATTTGTTTTAAAAATTTAAGAAATGTCTGGCTCAAATTAAGCAATTTAACATAACACATGCTTATTCTGGGCAGAGAAGCAATATGGTAAACAAAATGGCAAAGAAAAAATAGAACCTAATTCATGTCATGAAGTAGTTTAAAACCTCATTGGGCATCTGTAACATAGAGTCAGACACACATATACACACAAATAGTTAACAACAGTAAAGAAGAAATGTTAGGTGCACAATGTTAGGTACAAATGAAATACGGAGTTCAATGTATTCGTCTGCCTTAAAGTAGTCTTTCACCTCAAGTGACCCTTGTACTAAATGCTATTTATGATTCTGACACAGTCCTGATAATAAAAATCCAAGCTCAAGTAGATTGAATCTTCCATTCTGTATGCCCTGGCCTTTGCCCTAAAGATGATAATGAAACAGAAGCATTTCCTAGATTATATATTTTGCTTAGAAGGTCTTCAAATCACTAGGGTACCATTTCTCAAAATGTACTTCATAGAACTTTATTCCCATAAGATGTATTCACACACACACACACACACACACACACACACACACACACAGAATTTTAGAGTGAAATAAGTTCTTCATTCTATATCCTTTCAATGAACACTAACATATTAAAATTTCTGAGAAGTCCTGCAGGTAAGAAGCCTACATAATTTTGATTAATCAAAGTTTCCCATACTTCTTTGAACACAGAAACTTCCCTCCCTTCCTCTCCTCCTCTTCTTCTTCTTCTTTTTTTTTTTTTTTGTCATTTTTTTTTCATGCAATACTTATTCAAACATTTCAGGCACTGCTACTTTAGGGACAAAGAGTGATAAAGTGAAGTGAGCTTCCCTCCCTCTTTTGTGTCTTCCTTAACCACATAGCCCTTAGGTAACTATTAGCTTTTCAGAGTTATTCATCTGTAAAAGATAATTCTGTAATAAATTCTACTTCACATAGTTATTGTGAGGTGATAGATAATGGTTTTTGTTTCCCTTTCCTTGGAGAATTAATTATCTTCTTAAAGGTGAGACCAGAACAGAGCTCTTAAGCTTGCTGCGGTGCAGATCCTTGCCCTAATGTTGGACCAGTCACACTCTGCTCCTACACACATACACTGGATCCAAAAGGAAATAAAACTTGGCCAAATGTTCCCCTTGCTAGAGTCTCTAGCTTAGGCCCTGACAATCATGGATTTGCAAAAGCACACAGTAACTAAACCCTTAGCATCTACATCAGACTACCTGGGTTCCAATTCTGTTCCCACCATATACTAGCTGCATAGCCTGGGGCAGTTACTTAACTCTGTACCCCAGTTTTTCCATCTATAGAATGGGGACAATAGTAGTAGCTACCTCCTAGGATTGTTATATTAAATAATTAATATTTTGAACAGTGTCTAGAACATGACATGATGTTAGCTATTATTATAGCTTTATAAATATAGACGCAGATATAAAATTGAATACCTGGTCATACGTTAGATCTAAAATAGACAAATAGTTGGGGCAAAATTTTTTTGGTACTGTACTGTGCTTTCTTTTTGGAATTACTAGCTTGAACCTGGCCTCAGAAATAACACCATCACTATGAGCTTCTTCATGAATTACTATAACTTCTTTGTCATGCTCTTCAGGCTCTCAAGCCTTGGGAGGTTCAAGGAAATCAGATAAATGTTTCTATATTACTCCGACAGACTCTATTAACCCTAATGGAACAAGGTGATGTCTTTTTAATGCATAATGATTGGGTTTAATAAGAGGAAATTTGACTCAGTGTGGCTATCAGCATGGATACGCAGGCATAAAAAGTTGGTGGGCACCATGAAAAAATTTCACAAGGTTGAAATGAGGGCAAAGCTCAGCATGTGGGGTGAGCTGGAAGAATGCTCTTAGCACAGTGGTTATTAATATCTGCTAAAGAACCTGACCTTTGTTGCTGTAAACAAGACCAGATAATTACACATTCATTCTAAGAGCAACTTTGAGATGAAAATTGAGGCATTTGTCAAAAGGAACAGGGAAGTAATTTGTACTAAAATGAAACACAGAGCTTTAGTGTTAATATATGACAGCTTTGGCCCTTGTCATGAAAGATTCGTGACTTTAGGTAATGATTATAATTAGCATTCTTATCCATGAGAGCTCGTATTCTCTCATTTTTCTGGAAGAGAAGGCTGGAAGGAACGTGATATGTACAAATAGTCTTTGGGAAGGGCATATTTCTCCCCTTTTTTTC
>ML106726.1:0-15000 GCA_003697995.1 Taxidea taxus jeffersonii | reverse complement strand
CTAACATTCAATTAACTCATTTTCTGCTATAGAAAACTTTTGTTTCTTAAAATTTTATATGCATTTAGTTTAGCTACTCCTCTCTCTGTGAAGTGACCTCTTAATTTTGCATGTATATTCATCACCTTTTCTGCAATGATTTCAGCTTAGTTACCATTTTAGACCTGAAGGACCCAATTATCTGGTAATACGAGAAGAGACATTAAATTCATCTGAGGGTATGCACTGCAATGATTTGCAAGGTAAAAAACAGTGTTCTAACAAGTTCTGGTCCCTAATAATGTCAAGAAGAAATATGCAATCATTTCCAGGCAAAAGTGTTGGAAATCTGCCTTTTGAAATGGGCCTACAAAAATCAACTACGTATAGAATAAGGTGCTGTAAGCAGAAATGTGACATTTTTTGAGTATCAGAAAGATTATTTTCAACATCTACAAAGTACCTGGCCCGTCGGTACTCTTTAAAGCTATCAAGGAACGATGGAGAAGTGTCACTTGAAGCATGATTACTGAATGTAATGTTGTGTCCTAGATTGGATCCTGGAACAGAAAAAGTCATTAATAAAAAGCAGATGCAATTTAAATAAGGACTGGAGTTTCATTAATAGTAATGTACAAATGATAACTTCTTAGTTTTGATAATTGTATTATCGCATTATGAAGATGTCAGTAATGGGGGAAATGGGTGAAGGGTACACAGGAACTCTCTGTGCTATCTTTATAATTTTTCTGTAAGTTGAAAATCATTCCCAAGTAAAATCTTTACTTAAAAAATACTTTCTCAGTCTGTTAAGCCTCTTCCTTTGGCTTAGGTCATGACTCCAGATTCCTGGGATCTAGCCCCGCATCAGGGTCCCTGCTCAGCTGCATGTCTGTTTCTCCCTCTACCCCTCCCCCCTGACTGTGATCTCTCTCTTTCTTTCTCTCTCTCACATACTCTCTCTCAAATAAATAGATAAAAATCTTAGAAAAAATACTTTCACAATAGGCAAAATAATGGAAAGAGCCCTTAGGCAAATGAATGAATAAAGAAGATGTAGTATATGTATATGTATATGTATATATACATATATATATAATGGTATATTATTCAGCCATCAAAAAGAATGAAATCTTGCCATTTACAACAGTGTGGATGGAACTAGAGGGTATAATGCCATTATAATGCAAAGTGAAATAAGTCAGAGAAAGATAAATACCATGTGATTTCGCTCATGTGGAATTTAAGAAACAAAACAGATAAACATAGAGGAAGGGAAGGAAAAATAAGATAAAAACAGAGAGGAAAGCAAATCGTAAAACACTTAACCACAAGGAACAAACTGGGGGTTTCTGGAGGGGAGAGGGATGGAGGGATGGTGTAATTGGCTAATGGGCATTAAGGAGGGTATGTGATATAATGAGCACTGAATATTGTATGCAACTGATGAATCACTTAATTCCTCCACTGAAACTAATAATACAGCATATGTTAACTAAATTAAATTTAAATAAAAACTTTAAAATTTTTCAAATTCCTGACAACATGGGCAGTGGGAACAACTTGGATCTCAATATCAGAAGGTTAGATTTGAATCTTGCTTCCACCACCATCTCACAGGGTGACTTGAGGCAAATTGGTTGAATATTTTGAGCCTCGGTGTACACATTCATAAAATAGGGAGGAAAATTCCTACTTCACACAGTATTATTGAAAAAGCAAATGAGAACTCATAAACCCATATAAAAGGTGACCACAAATGCAAATATTTCACAAAGCCTCTTTGAATTGCTGCTTCAATCCAACCTTAAAACTATTTAGTGAATTGACACATGCCTTTTTCTTATTTTACTCTTAAAAAATGACCCATAGGGGCACCTGGGTGGCTCAGTGGGTTAAAAGCCTCTGCCTTCGGCTCAGATCATGATCTCAGGGTCCTGGGATCAAGCCCCACATTGGGCTCTCTGCTCAGCGGGAAGCCTGCTTCCTCCTCTCTCTCTCTCTCTGCCTGCCTCTCTGCCTACTTGTGATCTCTCTCTGTCAAATAAATAAATAAAATCTTTTTAAAAAATGACCTATAAATGATCCGTGATGCCTTCAATACAAAAAAATTAAGAGTCAGATATTAATCTCATTAGAGAGTTTGTATTTTCACATATTTTTCTTTTCAAAATTATGGCATTTAGTCTGTTGGGTTTGGGAAAAATCTTTTGCACTGATTCTGGTGTGAGTTTCCCTGAGTGTGTATAGACTTGGACAAGAAAGAGCTCAATAAAAATCAGTGGATTTGATGTGTTACTTTGTGGTTATCTGATCCTAACGTGATGAGCCAGAATCAGGTACAAGGAAAGCATCGCTGGAGAAGCTTTGAGGAAGTCCTTGGCAGAGAAAGCAGGCAGTCAGGAGAACTCTGGTGAAATTTCCCTTTCATTCTCAGGGAGGCATGGCTGACAAGTGGTTAGGAATTAAGAGTGGAGGTTTTTCAACCAGACTCCCTGGACTTGGCAGTCAAGCCCTGACTCTTACCTTTTAGAATGTGGGCAGGTGACTTAACCTCTCTGTGTCTTGTTTGGAGAGAACTGATAAGGATGTGATCCTATTTGTGTTTCAAAAACTCCTCTGGAAGCAGCATAAAAGATCAATGAGAGCAAAGCCAGACCCAAGGCACCCATGGCAGTCAGGAAACCAGACCAATGTTGAGAAGAGATGATGAGGTGTCTGACGTGGGAAACATGAGGGAGGGAGACTGGAGGGGACCTGGATACTGGGAGAAGGAGGGGGGATCGGGGAGAGAAAGAAATGTAGACGGACTCTTAGGTTTCTGGCAAGGGGGTTTGGTCTACTCACCGAGATCGGGAGTCACAGAAAAGGGAGGGATGTATACATATCATTTGGGACATGGTATAGGTTTGCATTTTGGGACGTTCATGAGGATATGTCTAACTGGCATAGGAGTATTTTATCTCATGTACACCTCTAAGAGAACAGGGGGTTAGAGAGAGAAAGTTCAAGATGATGCCTAAAAATGCTGTTTCTTCTTCTTACTAGCTGTGTGACTAAAGCAGTGAATTGCTTCACTGCTTCCATTTCTTCATTTTTCACAACATCATCCTCCTCTTCTTCCTCATCACTATTGTTCAGAGTTGCTATAAGAATTAATGCATAGAAGGAATTAGCCCTGCTGCTACCCATTCATTGTGAATCAATCCTCAATCCAGCTAATTACTATTACCTATAATAATTTGCAGCTACAAAAGCGGTAAGTAACTTTCCTAAAGGGATATAGCGAAAGTACTCCGAGGTGGTATTTGAACCTAGAACTGCCTCTTTGCATTTAGCATGGGGATTTGAAGAGTGAGCTATACCCACACTGATCTCAGTGGGCTGCAGTTTCCAAAGCTGCACAAGGTCAAGGCAAGTGACAACACTCCACCTGCCCCCCGACAATTATTTCCATTTGAAAACTCCAAGGTCAATGATGACCTTTAGCCAGAGGGTCTCAGGAAAGTAAAAAACACAGTGAAGACTTTCAAAAACACTTGGGAGTTGAGGAAGTTTAAACATGAAGTGTGGGACGCCTGGGTGGCTCAGTTGGTTAAGCAGCTGCTTTCGGCTCAGGTCATGATCCCAGCGTCCTGGGATCGAGTCCCACATCGGGCTCCTTGCTCGGCAGGGAGCCTGCTTCTCTCTCTGCCTCTGCCTGCCTCTCTGTCTGCCTGTGCTCGCGCTCTCTCTCTCTCTCTAACTAATAAATAAATAAAATCTTAAAAAAAAATTTAAAAAAATTAAAAAAAAAAAAACATGAAGTGTAAGCTTTCATTTTCTTCAATGAAAAGAAGAAGGCACTACAGTGGGCACAGGTGAGGGGTGGAAGTGTGAGTTGGGCAAGGGTAGAAACAAGCAGGAAGTAGGACTAACGGGAGAGATGGTAACAAATGGAGGCCCCAGGCCTGAAGGAAGCAGGCTGGGATGTGCCCAGAGTGGAAAAAGGTCCCCTCTTCCACTGAGGGCTGGAAAGGAAGAGGGGACAAAAACAGGCACAAGGATGCGAAAATAGGGCTTTTAAGGGAATAAAGTCTACGAACCCCTAATTTCTCAGCAAAGTCAAAGGTGAGGTTAAATGGTTTGATGGAGAGGGGAAAGGGCTGGGTGGAAATGTTGAGAGCATTGCTGAAGGTCTGAAATAACCACTGGAGGGACCCGAGAGGAAGCTGACCAGAAGCCAAACAGAATGTGAAGATTCAAAGACCATGCATGTAGAGGCCTCAGTCTACCTTGTAATAGGGTTTTCTCCTGTACTGATGAGCACCTATTTAAGAAATCAGCAGACAAGTCTACATTCTCATTGTATTTGGTATTTCTAAAATATATCCATGACTTAAAAAGTTTTAAGATCCTTAAACTAAAATCTATGCATTTTATAAGATGATCCCCCATGTACACAATGGAGCACTTTTCTGATGAAAGGGCAACACTGGCACAAATTCTTTATAGGAGTGAAATCTAGAAGATTCTCTATCATGTATCTTTGGGCTCTAACAATCTTCCTTCTTCAACCAAATTAAAATGCAGCTGAATCCATAATTATATCCCTGTCCAAAATGTTGTTCCTTTATTAAGAGAATTAATTGAGTTATCTCAGAAGAGAATATTGATTACATTGAGATTTGACTAATAAAAAATTCTTGCCAGAACTTGTCTAAAGTGAGGTCCAGAACTAGGTCACTGTCACTCATGAGAAAACCCTCAGAAACCAAGATTAGAAAGAGGGGGAAAAAGTGTGTTCAACATGAGGGTCAAGAAGCCAGGGTCAGGGGCATCCTTCAGGGGAGGAGATTAGTGATTGACAACTCCCTCTAGAGAAAGAGGAAAACGTGCAGGGCTCACAGTATTAGTAGATTAAGGGGAAACAATCTGTGGGGGGGAAAAGAGACTATGAAAGAAAGTCTGTGCAACTGATAGAGTCATTGAAATAGATGACTGAATGAAAAAAATTAAGGGGTTGGGGGACAGAGTGTTGCTTGTGGCTTTGACTTGGGCTCTGTGCCTCTAAGTGGTTCCCTGCATGGACCTTGCGACCACTCACCAGCACACTGAGTCTCTTTCTTTGATTCTCCATTCATACCAGTTTCTCTCATTTTCACTGCATTTTAGCTAGAATAAATGACATCTCCAGGTCTGCTCATTAATCCACACAGCCCTATAAAGGCTGGAAGCATCTTTGAGGTGTTTGCATTTAAATGGGCTAGACACAGGCAGGGTTCCCCTGCTTCTGATCCCAGAGGACTGAAGGAAGAAGAGGCTGGATCATATTTTCCCCTTCTTTTTTAATTTAGCAAACCTGCTTGGCGACCAGCAAGGAGCTGACAGATTGCATACTGTCATCATTTAATCTTAAGACTAAAATTCAATTTTCCTTTCTCAGGATCAGAATTGGGAACAGGGGGGAATAAACCACCCCGAAGGCACAAGGTGACCTGTCTCAGTGGGGTGACCTAGTGCACAAGCAAGCTAATGATACCCGTCTGTCAGCTGGGCCCCAGGAGCCAGAGACCGAGGGAGAGGAGACCAGCCCTAACAGATGGCGGCGGCTTTGCTGATTATAAAGCTCAGTTGGACCAAGGCTCTATTTCATTCCCAGCACCAAGGTCCCGTCTGAACATGGGCTGTTTACTTAAAACATATTCATTCCTGTTTCTGTTCATCAGATTCCTAGGATAAAAATGAACACAAGCAGCTGTTGGATTTTTGCTGCTAACTATTCAATTCTGCTTTGTGTTAAGGAAACTCATAATCCATTTTACCCTGTAATTATTCTTTATGAGCAAGAAATCAAATCGAAAGTGGCAAAAGAGAGTGGACGCTAAGGGAAAAAAATTCAAATAGGCACTGCCTTTGGTTAATGCCCTTTCCCTGCAGGGGAAATTCAGACCTTTGTATTATCCCACTAAAAAAAGAAGCAGCACCAAATTTAGCAAGCTGATGTTTTCAAGCACAAAAGAATGTCAAGCCAGAAGCTCTGCTCTTGCTCTGCCTTCTGCCTAAGAGATCATGGCTTTCATTCTAGGAGTAATGAAGAAGCAGCTTCAGGTCGTTATGCCTCCAAAGTCACTGAACTTCACACCCAGTCACATACAAACATTTAGGACAAGAGGAAGTAAATGCCTAGTGGTGCTATGACAGAAGGGTCCTGAGGAAGAAAAGCAGTGCTTGAAAAAGATCATAACCCTCTGCCACCCAAAACCTCGGGGAGGAAAAATGTTATTCCAGGCAGCAGCTGTGAATTACAACATGCCCGAGACCTTGCATGGGCCCCTTCAGGCCAGGTCTCATGCTATTTGGAAAAATGACAAGGGCTATATTTTCACACCCAGCTGTTGCTTTATGACTTCATAGACAAGAAGATGTAGAGGTTTCTCTAGCTCCCCAACACTGACTTATTTAGAACTCCTGTGGGAAGGAGATCAGGGCTGCACACGGTGGCTGAGGGAGGAAGGGTGATGTGGCAGGTGTTCTTAGCGGATACACATTCTGGAACAAGTTATGTGAGGTAGGGTATGAGACATAGTCTCATTATCCAAGGCGAGGCTATGTAATCCTGTTGGCCAGCTGTCTTGGGAGCCTCACAAGGCTGCTCCTTTTTTGGCACAACCTTAGGAAAACAGCACCTCCATTTTTAATTAATGCAGCAGGAAAGGCATGGGTAGAGAGGAGGAAACTGCTCTCTGACTTCTTTTCCTGATTATCATCTGGGACAGGCTTTGGTAAATGACAAATGCTCAATAAAACAGTGTGGCTGAGAGAAGGAAGCCTGCATAGGAAATATTATTCAGTACAGTAGCCACTTCTCATATGTGCTTACTGATCACTTAAATTGCAGCTGATGTGACTAAGGAACTGAATTTTAAATTTCTTTCATTTTAATTATTTTAAATTTAAATAGTCACATGTGGCTGCTAGCCACCATAATGAACAGCACAAATCCTACCACATTCTACAGTAGAAAACTCAAAAGTGGTGTGCTGTGGGGAAAGGAAAAAGCAGTCCTTACTCTACTCCCATTGTACCCACATCTGTGGGTAGTACGGAGCAAGGGACAAGACTCTGTGACTCCATTTCCTTTATTCTTCAATTAAGATGGTAATAGCTACTTCACAGTATTGCTCCAAAGGTTTACTTACATTGGATACCTGAACCGCCTTTGAGAACTATAATATGCTATCTAAATGCAAGGTATAAAAGGGATAGTTCACTGGTGAAAGAGGATCTTATTTTAGAGCAAAACACAATGATGTCTGAGAACACGTGACTAAATTTGAGAAGGTTATAATACCAGATGGGAGAGGTTGAAAATAAAGTGGAAAAGCCAAAAAGTAAGTGTCGAAGAAGGTGGAACAGAAGGAAGAAGATAGAGATGATGTATTTGGGAAAGTCAAGATTAGTGCTATAAGGGCAGTAGTGGGAACAGAGGTGGACCTGGCTTTTGGGAAGACACTTCTGGGTTGAGAACTACTCCTGGTGACAGGAGCAAAGACCGATGCCCATTCCAAGCTTCAGGGAACTGGAAAATCACTGACTGCAATTAGGGTATGTCTTCTCCACTTACATGACTGCCTCAGAGGGATTTGAGTAACAGCCATATAGGCCGAGAGAGTTGATGCAGAAGAATATGTTCAACAGTCATGTTCAGGGCAGAAGGGAGTGGACAACACTGGATTGTTTGGAATGAACCCATAAACCTCTTTATATTTAAAGCAAATCTGGAATAAAAGCATATACTCTAGTAGAGACCAAGAACTATTTGATAGAGTTGCTGCAACTCTACTGGAATCATAAAATGCATAGCACATTGCCATGAAGACAGTTCTACTGGAAAAGGGTGATGTTGGACTTAGCTTGGCACCATGGCCCCCCTGCTCATGGGCGGGAGACAATAGGAGTTAAACAAACATCCTAGAGTCCCTAGCACTTAGAAAAGTGCTCAGAGTGGCCATTTGGCATCTACCTCATTGACTTTTTTCTGTCTTTTTAATCTCAGTCCCTAATAAGCATTAATGTTAAACTCCAAGCACTACCATGTTATCATGGTGACCTTGAACTGGAAACAAACTCTCTAAACCACACTACCCTCATCGGGAGAATATAATAGTACTTGCCTCAGAGGAGTACATAAAGTACTTATGTGTAGACTAGGACAGTCTCTGAACACCCAGAAACTGCTCAAATATGTGAGTAATTTTTATTAAATACTAGATTATATGTCTCAAACTTCCAAACATATTGCTGAAAAAAAATAGCCTTTCACTGGATCAAATTATACATTATAACCAGAAACATGGCTTTCTATGAATCAATACTTTTCATTTTATTTTTGTAAACAGTTGATTAAATATTGCTTTCATTCATTCATTCATTCAGTTAATCAAATTATTTTCCCCCATTTTGAAAATGAGGGGTCTTTCTTTTTTTTAAAGATTTATTTATTTATTTTAGGGGGTGATGGGCTGAGGGAGAGGGAAAGAATCTCAAGCAGACTCCACGCTGGGTGCAGGGGTTACATGGGGCTGAATCTCATAGCAACTCTATGCCCTGCCCCCCCCCATCCCACAAGATCATGACCAGAGCCAAAACCAGGAGCCAGAAGCTTGACCAACTGTGCCACTCCGGTGCCCCAAGGAGGTCATATTTGAATGGAGTGAGGAAGTTGAGCCACATGAATGTCCTGGGTCAGACAAATGCTGGCCCTCCTCTGGGAAGGCAGTGTCCCTGAAGCTGAGAAACAAGAGAGGAAGGAATCCAGATGTAGAAAAGCCAGGAGCCAGGTCATACAAAACACTGGCTTCCAGAGGAAGGCCTGTGAGTTTGTTTCTAGGTACAATCAGAAGCTGCTGGAGGGATCTGAGCAGGGAAATGACACAATCTGATTTACATTTTAAAAGAGGCTTTGGAAGGCAGCTATGCTAACCACTATACCACCAACCAAGCAGTTGTTTAGAGAATAGACTCCAAGAGGTAAGAGAGTAGGAACAGGGACACCAGCTAGGAGATCAGTGCAGTGGCCCAGCTGACAGACAGTAGAGGCTCTGACCTGCAGTAGAGTTGGTAAGGAGGGATGAGATCACAGGTATATTTTGATGACAAGATTTCCTAATAACTGAATATGGGGCTTGAAAGAAAGAGAAGGATCAAGGATAACTACAAGGATATTGGCCTGAGTCACCTTTGGCTGGGGGTGGGGTCAGGGGCGGGAAGGGGAGAGGGCTTTATGGGGATGGGGAGAGCATGAAGCAAGAGCTCTGTGTTTGACATTTTTATTTTAGATACTTATTAAAAGTTCAAGTAGAAATTGCAAGAGCCATCCATTGTATGTACTCTCTTAGAAATTTAAGACTTTGTAGTAGGAGGATTTAAAGGGCAGGCAAAAAGTGTTCCTAGAAGCTGGGATCAGCAGAGCTGAGGGCTGTGCCTCAAGTGTGTTGCGCAGAACTCAGTAAAAACAAAAGGACAGCAAAGCCTCCAAGACTATTTGCCAAAAAAACAGTGAACAAGGCAGAGAATATATGTGGCAAAAATTAGTTTGTCTTATCCCTTTAATGTGAGAATTTGAGAGCAGTGTGTTAGAGAGAGTTCTGATGACCTGATAAATTGATAGAGAAATAAACTAAGCCTTAGATATCCTGAAGGCAAGAATGGAGAGAGATCTGTTTGAAAACAAATACCCCCTTGCTGTTTTATTGCAAGAAAACAAACTAGACATTCACAGCATGCACGCTACAGGATTATTTTTCATTTAACACCAAGAAGTACTTCTTGAATTTTTTAAAGCTTTCTTGCTATAAGGCCCAAAGATGGTTGTTAAAACTGGGTGTCTTTTGAGAAGGATTAAGTGTATTTCAGTATTTGTTCATTTCTCAATCCAGCAGTTAAGTCTTCAAGACAGATCTGTATTTCAGAGTATAACTTCAGTGGTTTTCAACTGCTAGGAGCTTATTTATCTGGAATGTCAGAGCTACAATTTTTCTTATTCCTTTCCTTTCATCGATCAGCTTCCCCAAACCTTAACCAGGAGAGCTGACAAATGCCTCCACTGAGTGGATGAGTTTAACAGTGAGATCTATACAACATATAAATATTCAACAGGACATCAGAAGTTCTTAACTAGGTTTACCACCATATATAGAAGTCCACATTATTCAAGTAAGGGAATGCTACAAAATCAGAATTTCTCTGATGCATCACCTGGAAGGGTAGGGTGGGTTTAAGCTTCTCTTTAGTCATTGTGTAGTTGGGGAGATAATTCCTGAATCTTAACTCTTTAGGTTAACCTAAAGATATTATTCCAGTCAATCAAAAAATATGTTCTGACCATATGTATTGGGTGAAGCATTAGTTGACACTTCTTTGGAGAACAAAAGAGGATTTGTAGAACTCCTCTGTATACTTCTGTGGCCCATCTAAACAGCAAACTGTGTGTACTTGTGTAACTCCATCTCTAGATGGAAACCGGCATTCTCTCTAAACATTAGAATAACACATGTCCTAATACCACAGGAAAATAGATTGTGAGTGATTATGCCAAAGCAATCTATGGTCCTTTCAGGAATATGATTAAATGCTTAGACTTTCTTCTTTCCAAAATATTTAGCCTAAAAGTAATGGAAAATTAGTGTATTTTTAGCCTCCATAACTCATTTCATTCATTAGCCCTCAATGTCTTGACCTTTTAATTTCCAAAGGTTCTTCTGAGATTGATAAGTTCTGTTCCTCTCATTACTCTACCTAGGAAACTTAAGAACAAACAATATAGCCTCCTTATGTAATAATACTTGATAAATTTCTTAGTAAATTTCTTTTATGATATGAAATATGATAAATTTCTTCTTAGTAAATTTCTGCCAGTCATCTTTGAAAACCCTGATCAGTCCACTTTCCAAAAGAAAAAAAAAATTGTAGTTGATTTTCCACAGTGGTTGCTGCAACAACTTATACTCTCAATAACCAAAGAAGACCCCAAAAAGCCAAAGCAAACTTGAGAAAGGAAAACAGCTGGAGATACCACAATTCCAAATTTCAATATATACTACAAAACCATAGTAAACAAAACACTATGGTACTGGCACAAAAACAGACAACATAGATCAAAAGAAGAGAATAGAGAGCCCCCAAATAAAGCCATGATTATATGGTCAATTAATCTATCATAAAGGAGATAAGAATATACAATGGGGAAAAAAGACAGTCCCTTCAATAAATGGTTCTGGGAAAACTGGACAGCTACATGCAAAAAATGAAATTGGACCACTTTTAACACCACACACAAAAATAAAGTCAAAAGGCATTACAGACCTACATGTAGGACCTGAAACTTAGAATCCTAGAAGAGAGCACAGGCAGTAATTTCCTCTGATTCTGCAATCTTTCAGTGTGATTACATATGAGTACACTTCCTTTTTTTATGTATGCATGGCCTGTATTTGGGTGTATTATAGTTTGTTTCACAATTCTAAAAATAATGGATATTGTTCCTGCTATTTTCATTATTTAAAATGATCATGTCATGAGTCTCCCTGTATAAGCCTCCCTGTGCACACATTTAAATACTTCTCAAGGTAAATGTGTGTAGCTCACATGTGCACAGATACATACACATATAAAGACATAGTTCTTCAATCCATCAAGAATTTATTTTTGTGAATGGATTATCAGTTATCTCAACACCATTACTGAGCTGTTCATCCCCTCCACAAAGAGTTAAAACCCTACTGTTTTTCTAACAGAATCATGTGTAACTATATGCACCCATCTGGACTCTCTAGTCTGTTCCATGGTTCTATTTACCTAATTTTAAGCCACAATTACATTATTTTCATTGTAATACTTCATAATATCCTTTTTTGAAAATCATCTTAGCTGTTTTTGCACAAACACTTTTCTATGACAAATGTTGCGGGAATTTTGATTGGGAATACACTGTATTTGAAGATACTTTGAGAACTTTCATCTTTATAATATTGAGTCCTTACATTTGTAACTCTTTTTCCATTTATCCAAACATTCTCTCACTTCTTTCAGCATACCTTTATAGTTTTCTCTATAAAGTTCTGGTATATTTAGTTGATTCTTGTTTACTTAATAGTTGTATGGCTCTTGTGAGTTGGAGTTCTTCTTTAAAAAGTTGCATTTTCTAATGGTTATTGCTGGTGGGTAGAAAAACCAAAACTGTTATTGTACTGCAGCACTGGCCCATATCTCCATAACAATGAGGACAACATGTTTTCACAAGAATGTCAATTTCAAAGGCTGGGATATAGGAAATAACCATTAAGGTTAGTTTCTTTAACTCATTCCTTTCTTTTAAGATTGTAATAATAAGACAGAAGGGAACAGAGAATAGTGCCTAGGAACATGTTGTGTGCAATTAAACACATATTCTGACACAGAATTGCCATATGTGATTAGGCACAGCACCCTACTCACATCCCCAGACATTCCTTTGAAACAGCTTTACTTTGGGGGCAGGGATGGAGGGAGAACAGTTTTACACTGAAACTTCTGTGATACAGTGGCACCATCCAATATCCAAATTCTTGATTCTTTTACCCGAAGATTATGCTTTTGCAAAGGCCCCTTCTTTTAAGGTACTTGTTTAAGGTAAAGGCTATTTCTTAAGCACTTACTCTACCTCTCACTTTAAAGACTGAATTGCGAAGGAGTAGAGTAATTCTGAAATAATTTATTGGATGACCACAACATTTTGAACTTTAACATACACATCAAAACAATGGGGTTTATGATGATGACTGGCAACCCAAGTTGCCCTCTTACAAGGACATCTATTCAGAAGCCAATTATATCTCTCTAGCTTTTGAAGAACCAACTTCAAAGTCATCTCAGGGGTCTAAGCATACCCGGGTTACCAAAATGTAGTAGATGTTTTGATCTAGGTTTCCCTATTTTCCTCTTATCCATTCACCTGTTGAGCTCAAGCCTATTTATATATACATATGTGGCACTAACCTGCACCTGGCAGGCAAATTGCCCTATAATTATAGCAAATTATCTAAAAGTAAGACAGACCCTGGAGTACCTGAATTTTTAAAATGTAGCTCCATAAAGTGATGCTGCCATCACACCTTCTTGGATTTGGCACTGGATGTCACCGATTTTCATTTCTTGAAATTCTCAAAAGTGTATCTTTCAGTTGACCAAAGAGACAACAAAACATTTTTAGGTGTTTTCGCACTTTCCAGTGGTATAGCTATGCCTTATCTGATTATAGTGATATTCAATCTATTGAAAACCAGAATGTACAAAAAATAATAATATTATGTGATCCCATTAGACTTTCTGCAAGCTTAATAATTTTGATTGTGCTAAGCTACTTATATAAATCATATTTCAAAAGCATAAATTGCATTCTCTCAACTTAAAAGAGATGAACCTGGTACTAAAACCCCAAATGGCCCTGAAAGGAGGTCTCTTTAAATAGAAAATCCACCAGCTAATATAGGTCAATAAACCAGTTTGCTCAAGCAATGAAACATTTATAGCATTTCTCCCCTGTCCAAATTCTTGCATGTTGGAAAAGGTGATGATTCTGGCTGAAGGCTTTCCCACATTCATTACTTTTATAAGGTTTCTCTTCAGTATGAATTTGAATTACATCATGAGAAAGCTAGTTTCATGACTCTTTTGGAATAGTTGTGGTCTTGCATATGAAAATTAAATTAATCTGTAGCTTAAAGCATACTGGTCAAGAAATCATATGTGCAAGTTCTTTGTGAACGTTAAAGTGTTATACAGATATTAGATATGATCATCCCAAATGTCACCTCAGACTGAGCTTGTTCAAGGAAAGAACCATGTCCTATTATTTTTTTCATACCAGCTTTAGTTCGTGGCACAAAATAGAAATCATCCATGTTTTTGGCTGAACAAATACACACTGAAAGTAGTAAGGTGATATCTAAAGCTAAAAGAATATTTAGGAATAACAGTTATAACAAAGGACATATTTGTGTCCTACAATCTTGGTCATTAAAACTGAGGGCATCAGGGTGGATGGAGGGAATCAACGGATAGAGGGAGATCAGTCAGATAGAGCCTGACCCAGGAGGCCCCACAAGGCTGGAAGAGAGTCAAAGGAGACCAAAGTATTAAACCACAGATAGAGATCCTAGAGAGACCCAACCCGAAGTTGTGAGCTTCCGTCAGGCAATCTGAGTTTGGGGGAAATTTCCCAGCTCTAAAATGAGTAGGAGGGAAAAACTAAATCTCAGCCCCAAAAGAAGTTATTAGTGACCAGCAAACCAACAGAGTAACCCAAGCACAGAGGCACAAGATAAGAAGTCAATTGTTGGAATCTCCACACCACTGATTTAATATGAACCTGTTACATGAATGAGAGGATGGGAGTTTATTATGACTGTGTCCCTGACCTAGAAGAATCAGCAATAACAGCAATCAAGAAGTGTTCATTCACAATGAGAAAGCCATGAGAACATTGGCTGGAACCCTGGGCTATATTAAGGGGCCCCGCAGGGGCAGCAGGGGCAAGGTGTTTGGTCCTTAGTTTTCTCATCTGTGGATCTTATCTGAATGATCAGAGTCATCCAGAAAATGGAAAAGAGTGTGAATCTCCCATTCTCGTATTACTAAGTATTAAGTATTACTTCCTGTATTACTCAAAATGCCTCATTTTTCTAGAATTCCAACTCTCTCAGCACTCACAAATGCCACACCTTCTCCTAACACCACACACAAGGCAGTGATAGTTTTGCCTTTTTTAAATTTTAATTGAAATGAACACTTGGCCTCTTGAGACGAATGAACTTACTCATTACCATGCAGGGACTATTTTTAAAATGACTTTCCCATGTCATCTGGTTGATGACACATATAAAAGCAAGCAGTTCTCTAAGCCCATTGGGTAGGGATTACGTATGGTAAATGTAGCAATTGCTCCTCTTTGGCTGTTCTATGTGTCCAATAGAAGAGCAGCTGCACCATTTGTCATCTGGT
>ML106724.1:0-54440 GCA_003697995.1 Taxidea taxus jeffersonii | reverse complement strand
GAGCCAGCCAGGTACCCCAACATTTTCCTATTTTTGGTCATTAGACTGATTTAGTAATCTCTACATCCAACATGGGGTTTGAACTCAAGACTGTTGATTTCTGAGTCTTTTCTGAGTTCAAACCCCATGCTGGATGTAGAGATTACTAAAATAAATAAATAAATAAA
Organism: Taxidea taxus jeffersonii; assembly: GCA_003697995.1. NCBI lineage: Eukaryota > Metazoa > Chordata > Mammalia > Carnivora > Mustelidae > Taxidea > Taxidea taxus. Next base: position 54,273 of record ML106724.1, on the reverse strand, counting down.
CTTTAAAAAATCAGAAAATGTTTCAGTAATTTCTGACATGTTGACATGACAGAATGTTTCATAGCCTCTAAAAGAAGTCACATTTTAAAATCATAACAATTAAAGAGTGATTTGCCTACTAATACTGGAAACAATAAAGAAAGGGGACTCTCATATAATGCCAGTAGAAACGTGAATTGCTATAGCCTTTTAGGAAAGTAATCTGGCAAGATTTTTTAAAATTAAAAATACATTATTCAGACAAAGACCTTGATGAAGGGAAAGCGTATTTATTTATTTTTAAAGATTTTATTTATTTATTTGACAGAAAAAAATAGTGAGAGAGGGAATAAGCAGGGGCAGAAGAATGGGAAGCAGGCTTCCCACTGAGCCAGGAGCCCAATGTGGGGCTCGATGCCAGGACCCTGGAATCATGACCTGAGCCGAAGGCACACACTTAACGACTGACTGAGCCAACCAGGCGCCCCAGGAAAAATTATTTTAAAACAAAATAAACAAAAGCGAGTAAGGACTATGCAATGGAATCCTCGTATACAAATGTGGAATAATTTTCATGGAAGTAATCCAAACTGAAAGTTTACTTCCAACTACCTGACCATAACGTCTCTGGGTTCCTGTGAGATCCTCAAGCCTTGTCATTCTCTTTAATACAGCCCTCTGGGCAATACCGTCTCTTACGTGGCAACAACTCAGGGATGTTTATGGACCACCCGTAAAGTACAGTCTTCCTAGCCTCTTTCTTCACTCTCTTTCTCCTCTTCCTCTGTACAGTTAATCACCAAGTCTAGAAAACTCTGAATTTGCGATGTGTCTCCCACTTGTCCCTTTCTCCTATTCCTACTTCCTCTCACCTGACACAAAACTGTATTACCTTTCACTTGAATTATCCAATGGTATAATTGGGTTTCCTTCCTCCACAGCCCTCCATGCTCCACAGTATTTTAGAAACTGTAACCAAAGCAATCCTCCAGGAAACTCTAGCCATGATATTCTCCTGCACAGAGCAGTTGATGCCTCCTTTTTGGGTAGAGAGCAAGTCTCAGCATCTTCAACACAACATTTCAGGTCTTCAAGCACCTGATTTTAAACATGGCCTGAACCTGCAACCCTAGCATCTTGGTGTACTGAACTGGTGTACTGGGTTAGCATCCCTCCCCAAATTCATGTGGACCTGGAACCCCAGAACCCAGCCTTATTTGGAAATAGGGTCTTTGCAGAGGTAATTAGTAAGGTGAAATCTTGCTAGATTGGGGTGGGATAAATCCAATGACTAGTGTCTTGTAAGAAGGCCATGTGAAGTTACAAAGAGACATACAGAAGGAAAATGGCCATGTGCAGATAGAGGCAGAAATTAAAGGGATAGAGCTACAGGCCAGAAAATGCCAAGGATTGCCAGAAGCCACCAGAAGCTAGAAAGAGTGAAGGAAGGATTCCTCCCTGGAACCTTTACAGGGAGCGTGACTGCCACCCACCTTGATTGCAGACTTACACCTTCCAGAACTGGGAGAATAAATTGTGGCTTTAAGCCACCAAGCTTGAGGTCATTTGTTAGAGCAGCCCTAGGAAACTAACACAACTGGCTAGGAGATTTTTGGTGGCTAACAACCACAACAAAAAATCTAAAAAACTCAATTTAGCTTAAAGAAAAAGAAGTTACCACAAAGTTACTCCTGTATTTCAGGGAACCAATAGCAGAAATGCAACTGAGCTTCAGGAATGTCCAAAATCAGACACAAAGGCCACCAGTTTCTCTGTGACATCTTTTCCCCCTTTGTGTCTGCTTCGTTTCTTTATCTTCCCACTTTTCCTTATTTTCTCTCCCTCTCTTCCTACATTTCTCATGGTCATGGTCATCAACAACTGCAAAGTTTACTTTCTGGTACCCCAAAAGAAATTGACTTTTTTTTTAAAGATTTTATTTATTTATTTGACAGAGAGAAAGAGAGAGAGAGAGAGAGATCACAAATAGCCAGAGAGGCAGGCAGAGAGAGAGGGGGAAGCAGGCTTCCCGCTGAGCAGAGAGCCGGATGCCGGGCTCCATCCCAGGACCCTCAGATCATGACCTGAGCTGAAGCGGAGGCTTAACCCACTGAGCCCCCCAGGTGCCCCTGAAATTGACTATTTTTGTCTCACTTTCTGCTCCAAAATTCCCAAGGAAGAATAGATCATCCTCTTGGGTCAGAATTCAGCCTCATTTACCAATCAATGATCAGAAGATGATTCCTCCAGAGACTATGTGATCCTATGGCCCCAAGAAGATGATTTTCACAGAAATCATGTAGTTGAAGTGGATCTAGGAAGGAGAGGGGAAAAAGAACCACTGGTGCCTTGATACTCATGCTTCCCTTTTCCTAGAAATTCCTTTTTCTCTCATTCTCTATCCCTGCTTACTGAAAATCACATGTCTTTTTAAGTCTAGCTTAAATGTCACCTTTTCCACAAAACATGTTGGTCTCTACCGTTAGACCATGAATCCTCAAAAGCAGAAACCCATAGATCTTATTCTTTCCTATATCCCCTTCCCCTAACAGAAATTTGTGGCTGCCCCTTGAACCCTTCTTGGATCTATTCATTTGGTATCCATGCCACCCTAGGACTCTGCTGGAACCTCCTTTGCAGCATTTGCCATCTTCTGGCTTTTACCAGAGACGCTTCTAAACAGGTTTTCTCCCTCTCTGAGGTATCCACTCCTTATAGATAAAGTCCACTACTTTGTATATGAAAGTCAGATGGTAGTTCTTTGTTAAATATAATTCCCCATCCCTACCCTCTCAAAAATTCAATTAACAGTATATAAAGTTCATTTTAATTGAAATACAGGTACATATACAACATCAATGTATTTTTGTCCTCAGCATATGACCTAGCTTTGATCATTTTCCTCACATCATGGACTCAAACCATACTTTGTTGCATAATATAGTGAAGTCCTTAGAGCTTAGCACCCTGAAGAAAGACATCCCTGCAAGAAGCCCATCCCTCCAGGCTCTGAGTACTATGGGAAGGAGGGGGAAGACAGAGGTAAGAAAACTGCTGGGGCACCTGGGTGGCTCAGTTGGCTAAGCCTCTGCTTTCAGGTCAGGTCATGGTCTCAGAGTCCTGGGATCGAGCCCCGCATCGGGCTCTCTGCTCAGCCTGCTCCCCCCACATCCCACCTGCCTCTATGCCTACTTGTGATCTCTGTCTGTCAGGTGAATGGATGAAATCTTAAAAAAAAAAAAAAAGAAAGAAAACTGCTGAGGACCTAGGAAGGGAGGCATGCTGGCTGGAATGTCAAGGACAGGGATGACAAGAGCAGAGGGGGGTTTTGCCTGTATTATAGAGAAAAACAGAGGGCAGAGTAGGCAGTTTTGACTGCCAGTCCAGGAAGATGAAGTTGGTGAAGGAAAAATGGAAGTAGGTCTTGTCACAGCCAAGATCCTGTAAACAGTCTGCCTCCTCTATTAGGAAAGCAAAGCCTTATAGTGCTTAGATTGTTGGAAACCCCTGGTGCTGGGTCAGCTTGTCCCCCAGGGGTGGGATTGGAGCTGCTTGTCTGAGAGCTGGTAGAGCAGAGGGAGTGGAGGTGACTGCGCTGTGCCTGGGTGAGAGGTCACTGTGCCCTGCAGGTGGTAAGGGCAGGGCTAGGGTGGGCAAGGGAAGGCCTCCAGGGAGAAATCCGGACTGGGAGGTTGTGGCCACTGGTCAGGCAGCGCAGGGATGTTATAACCCATGCAAAGGGCAGTAGGGCTAGGAAAATGGTGCCATTGCAGAGAGAGGCCACCCTGTTATCTGGCATCAAAGAGGATCCCTCACCCCCTGCCCCAACAAGTCAGGGACTTCTGAGGCTCCCTTCCTGCACCTTAATGCCATCTCAGACAAAGAGCACAAACTGGGAAAGACAGACACAAGGGTTAATAGAGAATTTAAGAGTACTCCTGCCCATAAAACAGCTGGGTAGGGGGTTCAGATGTAAGATCAGTTAGAGTCCATTTAAAACTTCAATATGACGGGGCACCTGGGTGGCTCAGTGGGTTAAGCCGCTGCCTTCGGCTCAGGTCATGATTTCAGGATCCTGGAATCGAGTCCCGCATCGGGCTCTCTGCTTTGGCAGGGAGCCTGCTTCCCCCTCTCACTCTCTGCTTGCCTCTCTGCCTACTTGTGCTGTCTGTCAAATAAATAAATAAATAAATCTTAAAAAAAAAAAAAACTTCAATATGACAACCAAAACCAAAATGTGGGACTGTGCCACCCCAAACTAATCAATGTTTGTCCATACTTTTGTTTCATATAGATAAGTCATATGACTACAATATGATGAATTTGTAGATCCTATGTCCAGGACCTCATGCAGGTTTTTAGTGTACCCTTTGCTTAGTCCCGCAGGTCAGTTTGAAATCCTTCAGACAATCGAAGAGCAAGTTAATAAAGAAAGACCATCATGCCATGTGCTTACCTTCTTTGGGGAGAACAAGAATCATGCTGTGAATTGGCATAAAGGCCAGTACAGCACTTATCACATGCACCCAGCACAGTGAGGACAAGGGAGGTAGATGGGGAGACAGACAACTGACAGGGACTCGGCATGGCTTCCTGCTTCCCTCCCCTCCTCGGTCTGGCCCTGGCAGGGAGGAGCACATCCAGGTGGACCCACTCAGCTCATCAGCCAAAATCTCTCTTCCTCCCTTTCCCTACTTACCACTCAAGAGAATCTCTTCACTCAGGGTGACTTTGTTGCAGAGAAAAACTATTCAGAAGTTACTTTTGTTTAGAAAATTAATAATTGACTTTACAAAGTTAAAACCTCTGGATAGTTTTCTGTAAGTTTATAGATTCAATTTATACATTTTATAGTTATAGCTAAATTATTTATTTACTTATTTCTATTTATTTTGTTTTTTAAAACTTTTTTTAATTTGCTTTTTCTCATCATAGCACATACCCTCCCCAATGTTATCTCTATTTATTTTAGATAGACTCTTCATCCAACATGGGGCTCCAGTTCATGACCCGGAGATCAAGAGTTGCATGCTCTATGGGCTGAGCCAGCCAGGGGTTCCCTAGATATAACTAAATTTAGACAATCAGTTTTAAGGGGGGTTTTGATTAATGTTTGGTTACATTTCCAAATTTACTTAACTAATCTATTTTAAGTATTTTTTTAAAGATTATTTATTTATTTATTTGAGAGAGAGAGATCACAGGTAGGCAAAGAGGCAGGCAGAGAAAGGCGGGGTGGGGGTGGGTGGGAAGTAGGCTCCCTGCTGAGCAGAGAGCCTGATGCTGGGCTGGATCCCAGGACCCTGAGACCATGACCTGAGCCGAAGGCAGAGGCTTAACCTACTGAGCCACCCAGACACCCTATTTTAAGTATTTTAACTGCATTTAACAGTTAAATTTAACATATTCAATTTATTTTTTAAAAAACTTTATAGGGGCGCCTGGGTGGCTCAGTGCATTAAGCCTCTGCCTTCTGCTCAGGTCATGATTTCAGGCTCCTGAAATCAAGCCCTGCATCAGACTCTCTGCTCAGCGGGAAGCCTGCTTCCCACCCCCCCCTGCCTGCGTCTCTGCCTACTTGTGATCTCTATCTGATGAATAAATAAATAAAATCTTTAAAAAAATAAAATAAAATACTTTATAGTTGTCTGACCAAAAAAAAAAAACCAAAAACCTCCCCCAAACAAAAAACCTTTCCAAATACTTAAGTAATTCATATATATCTAATGAATTAATCTTATAAATATATTAACATTAAGTTCTTTTAAATGTTTAATATTACATTTACATTTGAAAATTTTCCACTTAAAATCACAGATATAAATCATTTACTTAGATTACATATTTTAAATAAACTCTATACATATAATGTGTTACTCTTGAACATCATAAAAAGTTAAAATACTTAATGGATAGATTTCTTTACACAAAAGTACTAATACAATGTGTTTGATTTTCTTAAACATTTCTATATTTAGTTGTAAATTTTCCCACTGTTTAAAAACATTCTTATTGCTTTTTAAAAAACTTTATTTTCTCGGGGCACCTGGGTGGCTCAGTAGGTTAAAGCCTCTGCCTTCGGCTCAGGTCATGGTCCCAGAATCCTGGGATGGAGCCCCACATCGGGCTCTCTGCTCAGCAGGGAGCCTGCTTCCTCTTCTCTCTGCCTGCCCCTCTACCTACTTGTGATCTCTGTCAAACAAATAAATAAAATCTTAAAAAAAAAAGTTTATTTCCCTAATTCTTTTGAACATATCTTCCAAAGTTGGCTGAATTGCATATGAGGTTTGAAGCCACAAATATCTAAGGGAATTTTGCTCATGACACCACTACCAGGGTGAGTCCCTTTATACTCTTAATATATCATAAACTCAAAAACATAAAAAGAGAGTTGTCTGTCACCAGTATTTCCAAATTGCTTGCAATGATTCTCACCTCCTGTTAGTTACTTCCCTGGGTAGACGTTTCCATTCTAACCAGAACTCACCTGTGTAAGCAATAAGATATTGTGGAAATGATGCAGAGTTCCTTCTGAAGCTAGGTCATAAAAGACATTGCTTCTATCTTGTGTGCTCCTGGGTTGTTTGCTCCGGAGGAAGCCAGCTACTCATAGAACCCTGCGAAGAGGTCTGTGTGGTGAGGAATTGAATCCTCCTGCCAAAAGCCAGTTTTAACATGCGATGTGTATGAATCACGCATCTTACAAACAGATCCCCCGGCCCCAGTCAAGCTGTCAGCTAACTGTAGCCCTGATTGACACTAAGACCAAGCAGATGCTTCCTGCTCAAAACACAAAAACCCCTGCTCCATAGAAACTGTGAGATAATAAACATTTACTATTGTTTTAAGCTTCTGAACTTTGAGAGATTTTAAGTAGCAGTAGGTAACTAATAAAGAATGGTCCTGGGACGCCTGGGTGGCTCAGTTGGTTAAGCAGCTGCCTTCGGCTCAGGTCATGATCCCAGCGTCCTGGGATCAAGTCCCACATCGGGCTCCTTGCTCAGCAGGGAGCCTGCTTCTCCCTCTGCCTCTGCCTGCCAATCTGTCTGCCTGTGCTCACTCTCTCTGACAAATAAATAAATAAAATCTTGAAAAAAAAAAAAAAAAAAGAATGGTCCTATCAGCCACACCCCTGAATCTAAAGCACGTCATTATCTCATTTTAAGTCTACTAGCTCCTAGAAACCTCCACTCATGTGCCTACACCATTTGCTTGGATTAAACTATTCATTGCTTCATCTCATCCAGATTTTTCCCCCTATTCTTTCTATCTGTTTGATCCACAATTATAGACATTAAAGTATGTCAAGCTCTGTGTCTCATAGCCTATTGCTGACTCTATTATCACAAGTTAAAGGAACAGCATTGTACTGCCACTTATCATCATAGTTTAATAGTTAAAATGTCCATGAAGGACTTCTACCTCTAGAACATATCATGAATTTGTTAACTTCTCTTCATCTCTATTCCTATCAGCCTAGATTAAGCCATCGTCTTTCAACAGGACACTACAAATAGCCTTCCAACTGTAATCCCTGCTCTATAAATATTCACTTACAGGTCTTTGCATGACATATTTTATGTCTCTCGAGTAAATACCTAGAAGTGAGATTTCTGAGTCATATGCTAAGTGACTACTTCATTTTAAAAGAAATTGCCAAACTATTTTGCATTTCCACCAATAAAATATGAGAGTTCCACATCCAGTTTTCCACATCTTATTTAGTACTTAGTATTGGTTTCTTTTGTTTTTTTTTTTTTAAGCCACTCTAGTTGGTGTGTAGTAGTATTCTCCCCCTTTTTGTTATTGAGGCAAAATTCACATACAGTGAAATGTAATGATCCTGAGTTTTCAATGAGTTTTGATAAAAGCATACATTTATGTAATCAAGATTTAGAACATTTCCATTACCCTACTTAATTCCCTAGTAACCCCCTTCCAGCCAGTTCTTATCCACTAGAGGCAGCCACATCTGATTACTATCACCATAGATTAGATTAGTTTTACTTGTTTTCCTTTTTAAATCTCATAAAAGAAATAGTATACACATACTGTTTTGTATCTGGTTGGTTTTGCTTAATAGGCAATGGTTTTGAGATTCATCCAGGTGATTGCCTGTATCAATAGTTCTTTATTTTTATTGCTGACTGTATTTTATTATATGAACATAACACAGTTTGTTTATCCATTCACCTTTTGATAGACATCTGGGCTGTTTCCAGCAATTCCATTCCTAGGTATTTACCCAGGAGAAATGAAAGCGTATGTCCACAAAAAGACAGTAGTAATAGCCTGCCTCCTCTCTTGATTCACTACGATTCACTCTCCATTACTGCAGCTAGTGGGATCTTTTAAATAAATTACTCAAATCCCATCACTCTTCTGCTTAATAACCTTTAGTGATTTCCTATCCCACTTAGGAGAAAACACAAATCCCCCACCATAGCTTGTGAAGCCCAGACATCACTGATTTTCAACCTCTGGCAGCTTTTGATGGCTGGACCCCACCTTAGGCTAAGTGAAAGAGAATCCCTGGAGGAGGGCCCCACATAGTTTTTAAAGCTTCCCAGGAGATTCTAAGAGGCCTCCATGTTTTTCAGGTCCTGCCAGCATGACCTGGTCTCTGGCTCTCCCCCTTTATCTCACACACCTCTCCCCATCAGTTGCTATAATCCAGCCACACTGGCCTCCTTTCAGCCCTCTGAACACAGCAATTTCATTCCTACCTCTGGGGCTTTGTACTAGTGTTTCTTCTGCCTGGAATGTTCTTTAGATCTTAATGTGACTGGTTCTTTCTTGTGAGTCAGGTCTCAGCTGACCTGTCACCTGCTCAAAGGGACTTTTCCTGCCCACCCAGTCTAAAGAAGGTGCATTCTAGCATGTACACTTTTTCAAATACTCCACATCACACTTACTTCTGACACTGTCTTGTTCATGTACTTTTGTGTGTGTTTATTGTATGCCTCCCCTTTCCAAAATGTAAACCCTGTGAGAACAGGGAACTTTCCTGTCTTGCTCTCTACTGTATCCCCAGTATTTATAACCATGTCTGGCACAAAATAAGGGTGTAAGAAATATTTGTTGAAAGCACAAAGGGATACATGTATGAAATGTGCATGTTACCTGGAAAAAGGCAAAAATCGAGAAAGGTTCTTATAACTTTTTTTCCCCAAGTGTGTTAGCATGAGGTAGTTGATTTATAGGGGAAAGAAGAGATTCTAGCCTGAGCAAATTAAATCCAGGCTCTTGAGTACATTGGGACTAAAGCAGAGGTTGTTTTTGGCTTCTGCTCTCATCTTTAGCCCTAACTTCATGCTCTATACATCATAGGTACTCATGATTATATTTCTATTAACAGTGAAGTGACTATGATCTGCTTTGAGGGGCTTGAGGGGATGTGGGAGGAGGGGGTGTGGAGGATAGTGTGTGAGTGGGGATTAGGGGATCACGAGAAAGGAGACTGAAGTGTATTTATGCCTTTATCCTCACTTTAGGGAACTGTCATCAATTCAAAGCATGAAATTCAATTTAATCTATGCTAGCCAATTGGCTTTCAAAACATCATTCTACTCTATATGTGATTTCTCTTTATAAGCCAGACGATATGTTAAAGCAATGTTTTAAAGAAATTTAAAAAGAAAAAAAGAAAAGGAACAATATCAGGAAGAAGAGAAGAGGAAACAAGGAATAATTCAGGGACACCTTTGTGTAGACACAATGCCAAGCATGTTCAAGCTTTTACTTATTTATCACAACCCTACACAAAATAAATATAATTATACTCATTTTACTGATGAGGAAATGGAATAAAATTTAGAGAAAAGTTACATCTCCTTTAAATATTCTTACAACTTATCTGTTATAAGATTGGATAAAAATATACAAGACATATTCACTTAATATATAGATGACATTAACAGTGGAAAAGCCACCTAATGTAAGCAGGATAGACCAAAGAGTCAAACTGATCTTGTCAAGCTAGCGAGCTTGACCGAAACTGAAGGTTAAATACAATACAGGGCATAAAATGTAAATCCTGCAGTCAGCTACACAGGTACAGAACGTTTATCTGGAGTTTTTTGTTTGTTTGTTTTTATTTATTTATTCATCTGAGAGAGAGCACAAGCAGGGGGTGGAGTGATGGAGGGGCAGAGGGAGAGGAAGAAGCAGACTTCCCACTGAGCAAGGAGCCCCATGCGGGACTTCATCCCAGCACCATGAGATCATGACCTAAGCCCAAGGTAGACATGTAACCGACTAAGCCACCCAGGCACCCCTGGAGCTTTTATTAAAAAAATAAAATGGTGTCAGAATGGTGAAAATCAAAAATGCAAGAAACAACAAGTGAAGGTGAGGAAATGGAGAAAAAAGAAACCCTCACACACTGTTGGTGGGAATGGTGGTGCAGCCACTGCGGAGGTTCCTCAAAAAGGTAAAACCAGAGTTACCCTATGACCCAGTGATCCAGTAATCACACTACTGAATATTTACCCAAAACATACAAAAACACTAATTCAAAGAGATACATGCACCCCCATGTTTATTGCTGCATTATTTACAATAGCCAAACTATGGAAATAGCCCCAGTGTCCACCAATTGAAAGAATACAGAAGTGTGATGTGTGTGTGTGTGTGTGTGTGTGTGTATACTGGGATATATATACACACAAATATAATGGAATATTATTCAGCCATAAAAAAGAATAGAACCTTGCCATTTGCAACAACATGGATAGAGCTAGAGAGTAAATGCTAAGCAAAATAAGTCAGAGAAAGACAAATACCACATGATTTCATTCATTTGTGGAATTTAAGAAACAAAACAAATGAACAAAGGGGAAAAAGAGACAGAGAGAGAAAGGGAAACAAACCAAGAAACAGACTCTTACTATCGAGAACAAACTGATGGTTCGGAGGAGAGTGGGTGAGGGGGATGGGTGAAATATGTGATGGGGATTAAGCAGTGCACTTATCATATCATGATGAGTCCTGAATAATGTATAGAATTGTTGAATCATACTGTACACCTGAAACTAATATAACACTGTGTGTTAACTGTACTGGAATTAAAATTAATAAATAATTATTAAATAAAACTTGTGGACTACTAGTTTAATGTACAATAATAGTAGATGCTAAAAATGCAAATAGAACAACTCATAAGCATTTCATGATGGCCCTTACCTTATGACTTCTTTTTGTACTTATCACCAGAGATATTTTAAAAATCCCCTACTCTCCTGGCTTTGGTTACATCTGATTATCTTTCTGTCTCTGAAACAAATACTCATTAATACTAACATGAATAATACAATAGTCCTCATTTATTAAAGGTTCTGGGCCAGCTACACACAGTATTGTGTTTAATCCTCCCTCTTGACAGCACTGATGAAATAGGTATAATTAGTCCCTCCATTTTCTAGATGAGAAAACTTAGGTGTAGAAAATCTAAGTGATTTTCTCCAGATCAGACAGATGATGAGGTTAGTAGCATCCAACTCCAACAGTCTGACTTAGAGCATGTGCTCTTCACCCCATACCATGGTTTCTTTCTGAGCTTCCTTTTCCTTTGCTCAGTCAAGTGTCCGTGTTCCTCAGAGTCCAGTCCTCAGTTCTTAGCTCAGCTTACTTTATTGCCTCTCTGGTTAATCACCAGTAGACATGAGATTTCCTCTTACAACTTCTACACTGATGAATCCCATAGCCGCCCCTGGTAGTTGCTCACCCAACCGCACTTACCCTCCCACTTTCTTTCCTACTGGTAGGCACCTCTGTGAGCTTTAGAAGAGGCTGGACCCCAGAGAATGAATCATGATCACTTAAAATCAAACATGATGCTCCCTCTTTCCCCACCCCCAGCATTCTAGTGACTGGTTTAAGCACTGGGAGAAAGTCAACTGAGGAACTTTTGAGAAAAGTTATCTTGGCTCTTAAACACAAATATGCATTAACTGATAATCTGTCTTCTATCACATTGTTGTTGTGTCTGTTTATGTCTAGAACTAAAGTAGCTGTCTTCGAGACTTTAATAATTTTAAAGATAATTTTAAATTTTTTTTTTAATTTTAAAAATAATTTTAAAGAACGTGAAGGGCTTCTGAGAACAAAATGTTTGAGAACTCTTGCCTATTCATGCCGGCATCATCCCTCACCAGGATTTATTTGAATAATTTCTTAAATGGTTTTTCTGCTCCTGATTTGTCCATGGTCAATCCCAATATACCATTCCCTACATCACTTCCAAGGTGATCTTACTAAATGCTAATGAGATCCCTGTTTAATCCTTCAATGGCTCCCTGTTTCTTTCAGTTTAGCATCTAACACTATACTTCTTTTATTTTTTTTAAGATTTTATTTATTTGAGAGAGAGAAAGCAAGTGCACACAAGCAGGGGAAGCATTAGGCAAAGGGAAAGGGAGAAGCAGATTCCCCACTGAGCAGGGAGCCTGATATGGGACTCAATCCCAGGACCCAGAGATTATGACCTGAGCCAAACCTACTGAGCCACCCAGGCGCCCAGCCCCTGTACTTGTCTTATTTTATTTTTTTCACTCCTCTCACACAAATGGCTCACCCCAGCCATTCACAATTAATTGCAGTTTCCAGTCAGAAATGATGTCTCTATGCCTTCCCACCTGCTCTTTTTTTGTCTTTGGACCAGAGGACATTTACTTCAGTGAATTGGTTAGTTACACAGGTGATGGATGAGCTAAGATATCAGTTAGGATGGTGAGGCAACCGGAGATGAGCAACACTAGCAAACCAGTGTTCTGTTGGTAAGTCCTAGGGTGGAAGGAAGTCCTAGGGTGGAAGGAAGAGGAGGAGGAAGTGGTGTCACCAGGTCTCATGGGTCAGGGCTCCCCAGAGAAATCTAGAACCGGTAGACCTATTTTGCAGATGCTGGGAGCACAGAGGACCCAAGCCCTGCCAGTTGTGCCTTCCAAAGCAGGTGTTCCCCACCTGCTCTTAAGTCAGACCTGTCACACACTATCCCTTCATTCTCTAGATAGCTACCTCCTACCAGTCCTTTAAAATCCAGCTCCAGGGTTATTTTATACAGGAAGCTGTCCCTGAGCCCACAGTATAAGTTACCTGTCCCTCTTCTGGGCTTGCAAAGCTCCGTTTATCCAAGTGGTCATCAGAAAGTACTGTGACCACCGGTTTGTCCAGTTTTCCCACTAGGTAATAAGTTCTTCAAGGGGTGATGTGGTATCTGTTTTCTTTCTATTGCTTGAGCCCAGGACAGTATCTGACTACAGTGTTGGGGGCTAGTATATATCCTCAGAAAATGTTTTGTGAATACATTCATGAACTCTAACATAATTTGCTTCTGGGATGGGTTTCATTTTCTGAAGTATTTACTTTCCTTTCTCTGTGTTCAAGGCCTGGACTGTTCAGAGCCTTTTTCCTCACACCTCCTTTCCAGTGTCTCCTGTTGCCCTTGAGAGGAAATGTTATTTAGCTTTTTAACACCATCTTTATACCTAGGGATGTATAGCAATGCTTTCTGGGACCCCAACCTTACACTCCCCTTCAAACTGTGCTTCCTGGAGTAGAGGCCTCAGTGGTTTCTTCATAAGTCTCATGTTTGGAGCACTTAAATAAAAATCACTTTCTAAAAGAAGTCAGAAAAGATTTTTCCTGTTTTGTCAGTCTTGTACGTTTTGTGCTTTTTCATACCTTTTTTCTTTCACATTGGATAAAAATAATAGGTAACAAAGGCTTAATCATATTTGGGGAATCCTTCTTTGCTTTTAGATATGGCCATTAATATTAGTGCCTTGGCTTGAAACAATCTGTACATGCACAAGTACTAAGAAAAGCTTTTTTAAAGAGTAGGAAGACAATGAGCACAGTAAAAAGATGAATAAATTATGTACTTTATAGAGATAGAAATTACATATCATAGCAGTCACTCACTTGTGTACAAATCAATGGTTTTTAGTATATATGTGCATGCAACCATCACCATGATTAGAACATTTGCACCACTTCAAAAAGATACCTTGTACCCTTTAGCTAACCACCCCCCCCCCCCAACTCCCTGCCCCCCACACTGCAAATCTACCTTCTGTCTCTATAGGCTTTCCCATTCTGGACTTCCATATGAGTAGAACCATATAATATAGTAGAATCTTTGGCGACTGGCTTCTTTCACTTTGCATAATGCTTTCAAGGTGCATCTGTGTGGTAACACGTGTCAGTGCTCCATTCTTTGGGGCAGCCCTTCCCAAACCCCAAAACTGGACTGGCCAAGCACTGTCACTGGAGCCATCATTGTGACCCAATCTGTTTCACTTTGGTGAGGTTTTCATCTGCAATGGTTCCTTGCTGGCAACCTGCCTGGTGCCTGCTGTGTGCTTCTTTACTCAAGCCACCACTTCACACTGAGCCTTATGTGAAGACAGGAAACTCAGAACCAATCAGAATTACAGACAGAATCCTCCAAACCATCGTATGACTTGGAGCAATAGATTTCATACAAAACCACCTTGGATTGTTTCTTCATACTGTTCCAGTGGACTCCCTGAGTATATCCAGCAGAGGAGTCCAGGCTGGTAAGTGGGCTGAAGCTTATACGAATAGAGTGGTTATTAGTTCAGTTGTTCAGTTGTTCTCCGTGTGTTCCCTCAGGCCAGTAGCGTCAGTGGCACCTGGGAAACTTGAGAGAAATGCAGACTTTCAGGGCCACACCAGACTCACCGAATCTAACATCCTGGGAGTGGGGCCTAGTACATCTGGGTGTACCGTGTACATGCCACATGATTCCGATCCACACTTAAGTTTGAGAACCGCTGATTCAGTAACTGGTATAGTACTATCATCACTGGCACATGAACACAAATTACTGACTCATATTCTGTTTTGTATCAAGTGTATACACCTGATGGGAGACAAAGAACACCATTCGGGGACAAAATAGCAGATCGTGAAATATAGGCTGGATTTCTATCATTTGATATGACAGACAACCAATTATTCCCCATCTCCCATCTTTGTTTCCTTTTAAACATGTTTTGATAAAAAATGTACTTTAGGGGCACCTGGGTAGCTCAGTCATTAAGCATCTGCCTTCTGCTCGGGTCATGATCCCAGGATCCTGGGATCCAGCCCCACATCAGGCTCCCTGCTCAGCGCGAAGCCTGCTTTTCCCTCTTCCACTCCCCCTGTTTTTATTCCCTCTCTCGCTGTCTCTCTCTGTCACATAAATAAATAAAATCTTTGGAAAAAAAAGCACTTAAAAAAATCCTAATAAACTTGTTGCGTTAGCAGAGTTTATATCTACTTCAGATGGAGATGATCTTAGAGCAAGCATCCTTAGAAGATGGTATTTCTACAAATCTTGGTTCAGAAAAATTAGTTCTTCCATGAACTCACATCAGACATAGGTCTCTGGAGATTGCTTTTCTGAGTGAATGTTTTGTCAGCAGAGACAGTATCAGGCAGTGCCTTTTTAAGGCGATTGGTAACATGATGCCCATATTCATGAAATACCCAAGAGTTCATTTTGGACACGCCAGGGACTTTATCTATCCTTTGTTGTTAAGACCAAACACTTTTTAGTTATTCTGAGGATAGTCATTATCTCTTTCAGAAAGAGCACAAGAATGGTTTATTCTTAGTTAATCTGAATAGATTTGACTCATGGTTAGCAGTTTTGAGACTTTGTTAAAATGTGCCTTAAATACTTAGCTAAAAGTATAATTCTGATAAAAAGCAAAATTCGCTTTTGTGTGGTTCTTTTGAAACAGTAGCCATCATTTCTTCAGCCTCTATTTTCATTTTGCTTTAAATACTATTAAAATTGATTCTTAAAAAGTCTTAAACTCACAGGATTGTGTCATGTGGTATTTACCATATACAGCCTTGCACTGCTAATTATCACTTCCTGTGTCTCTGTGTCATCCCTCAGCTAAGTTTACCCTCCTGGAGGCCAATAAAAATCTCTTATACATATTTGTTTGCCCTCATCCTGTCTATCAGGTGTCTTAAACATAGACATCCATTAGATACATGTTTATTGATTGACAGTTTTGATGGTAATGTGAAACACCCATTCCTCTGGTCAGGAATAGAAACTCTTGGGGTGCCTGGGTGGCTCAGTCACCTTCGGCTCAGGTCATGATCCCAGCATCCTGGGATCAAGCTCCACGTCGGGCTCCCTGCTTAACGGGGAGCCTGCTTCTCCCTCTCCCTCTGCATTCCTCTCTGCTTACTTGTGCTCTCCTATCTCTCTGTCAAATAAATAAATAAAATCTTTAAAAAAAAAAGAATAGAAACTCAAATTAGGTCGGTTAAGGACAGATAACAATAGACAATTCATAGATGTCCAAGGACATAAGCAAAGTACACCCAGACATGAGACATAGACATGGAACTGGACGATCAAGACCCAAGGCCAATCTTTCCTCCTGGGACCCTGTGGCTTCAGGTCTCTGCTTCTATCTCTGCCTCTCCTTCTCTCTCGAAATTCTTTAGTAGATTGACCTTTTTACTGTGGAAACTTTATTCTAAAATATGAATTAAAATACGAGCTCATAATTAGTTTAATTTATCATGGCCCTACCCAACTATTGCAGATCAAGAGTCCATCAGCATGTAATTGGTTCAGTTTTAGTAGCCCAATTTCAAATTTGTAGAGACATTATCTGATCAGGGTAGTGTTCACTTCTAGTAAAGTCACCCATGAGTAGGGAATATTTGTTGTTGAGGAATCAAGTAGTATATTGAGCTGTCTTTCCAGGAACTGTGAATAGAACAGGGTCACTAAAAAGGGATTTTGGGCAAGGGAGTAACAGCTGGTACATCTATTCCAGTTTATATACTACAACCTAGAACTCCAAAAAGTATGCAAAAGTTAGGCATTAGAGATAACCGAGGTCATAGATAAACTAATCTATATCAGGGGCTAGCAATTATGGCCCTGGGGTCAAATCCAGCCTGTGGTCTGTTTTTATAAGAATGAGGAATGGTTTTTCCATGAAAAAGAATAGACAACAGAGATTTTTTTTTAAAGATTTTATTTATTTATTTGACAGAGAGTAGGCAGAGGCAGGCAGAGAAAGAGGGGGAAGCAGGCTCCCTGCTGAGCAGAGAGCCTGATGTGGGGCTTGATCCCAGGACCCTGAGATTATGACCCGAGCCGAAGGCAGAGGCTTTAACCCACTGAGCCACCCAAGTGCCCCAACAACAGAGATTTTTAAGTGACAAAGCCTAAATATTTTCTCTCTGGCCTCTACAGAAAAAGTTTGCCAACCTTTGCTCTAGATGAGCTTTCTTTGTTCATTCATTTCATGAATATTCACTGAATATCTAATCCATTCTAGGCACTATTGTATGAGATGCTGTGATGTCACAAGACTAATGTGGTTCCTGCCCAGGAGCTTAGATTCTGTTGTGGGTGAGAAGAGACCAACAATAGGCATATACATTAATAAATAAATAGGAGAATTTCTTTTTTAAAAATAGTTATTTATTTACTTGTCAGAGAGAGAGAGAGAGAGTGCATGCACACAAGCAGGGGGAGCAACAGGCAGAGGGAGAAGCAGGCTCCCTGCTGAGCTAGGAGCCCAAAGCGGGACTTGATCCCATGACCCTGAAATCATGACCTGAGCTAAAGGCAGATGCCCAACTGATCGAGCCACCCAGATGTCCCTAAACAGGACAATTTCTAATTATAAATGTTGTAGAAAAAAATAAACAGGAGATACTAGTACAGGAAAAATAACTGGGGAAGGAGACAAGTTGGTCCGAGAGATCCTATGGGTGGAGAGGACAATTATGCTAAGACATAAAGGACAGAAAAGAACTAGTCATAGGAAGTGAGCATTACAGACAGAAGAAATGAGGGCAAAGTCCCTCAGGTAATTTGAAGTTTGGCTTAGTCAAGGAACTCCAAAGGGGCCAGTGGTGTTCAGGCAGGATGCAGTAGGAAATGAAGTTGAGAGGTAGATAGGGGTCAGATCAGGAAGCTATTGAAAATGAAATGCTTTCATGAATGACATGATCTCATGGAGTTTCAAAAATATTTCTCTGACATGGGGTGCCTGGCTGGCTTAGTTGGTAAAGCATATGACTCTTGATTTCAGGGTCATGAGTTTGAGCCCCACATTGGGCATAGAGATTACTTAAAAAATTCTCCGGTTGCCATGAGATAGATTATAAAGAAGCAAGAGTAAATTTTCTCTAAGATTATCGTAAGATTATTTAACCTCTTTATTTAAAGATATTGTAACAGTTCAGGAGAGATGATTGTGATTTAGACGAGCATGGTGCCCTGGAAATGGAGAAGAGTGGATGAATTAAACTATTTTGAAGGTAGAATTAATGAGACTAATGGATTGAATATGAGAAGAGAGGAATCACAGATTTCTGTTTGAGCAGCTGGGTGGATAGTGAGGTTTGTCACCTTATCCATATCATGTCTCAGTAACAGTAATTGAGGCTCCAGAAATAAGAATCTTGCTTATGTATTAGGAGCATTTTCAAAGCCAGAAAAAACATCCTCAGTATTGAATTTTCTTAACTTTTATGTATGTATTTGTCTACAAGGGAATTGAACACAAAGCACTTCTTTGGCAAACTCCAGGCTATCCTTAGAAAATTGCAAGTAGGGTTGCCGGCGTGGCTCAGTCGGTTAAGCATCTGCCTTTGGCTTGGGTTGTGATCTCAGGGTGCTGGGATTGAGCTCGCCCCCACATCAGTCTCCCTTTCTCAGTAGGAGTCTGTGTCTCCCTCTTCCTCCCCACACTTGTGCACTTTCTCTTTCTCAAATAAATAAATAAAATCTTTAAAAAGAGGAAAAAAAGAAAGAGAGAGAGAAAGAAAGAGGGAAAGAAAGAAGAAAGAAAGGAAATTGCAAGTGCTTTTCCTCTTCAGCATAATAACTTGTGTGTATTGACAGTGTAATGACCTCTCAGGGCTGCCATTTTGTCCCATGATTTTGTCACTTTGTTTCTCCCTTGGGGGGATTCTGTGAAAAGCCAGAGAACCATGGGTCCCTGTCCAATAGGGCATGCCTGGCCCTCTCCTTCCCCATCAAGAGTGCAAGATGAGAACCAGCATCAGCCTACAGATGCTGAGATTTGTTTTGAAGCATTTTAAGAGGAAGCAAATGCTCAAGGGAGGCTTTAAATTTATTTCTACTTACAGAAGTTGAATTGCAGGAGCTATCTCTTTACCATTAATCAACAGGTCTAGTGTGAAGCCAGCCAACTTCAGAGTTAGTTAAAAGAGGTGACTAATGACTCAACTCTCTCCTTATCTCACTCTCTCTTCAGGTTTGATCTCCCTAGACACTCAGGCTGTGTTCACCAGCTCTCACAAGACTTCCAGGGCACTGCAGTATCCAGGGAGTTCTGTGTTTAAAGAGGCCTGTGCTTTAGCCCATCTGGGCTGGTGGGGAACTTCAATGCCTAACCCCGGGCTGGGAGCAGGGCTGAGAGTGGAAGAGCAAGTGCACCAAGTCTCTAGAAATGTCTGTGCTGATCTTGATGGTTTAGGCATGGTCTAAAATCCCTGGGAGGTCTACGTCATTTTAGTCTAACAGTTTGACCCTTGTTATATAGAACCTTTTTTGAAGTTAGTTCTTCTAAGAGTCTCTTTTGGTCTCTACTCCCTGACTCCTGCAAGAAGTTATTTCAGAGATAAGCTTTCATGGTTATCCCTATTGTTCCAGCTTCAGTGATCAAAACATCCAAGACTGTGTTTTGATTTTACTTCTATGTAGTTATTCTGTTGTGGGTCTTTCTGAGTCTTAGATTATACTAAGCAATTATTAGTTACTTTGAATCCACGGTTTCACTGCATAACCCCTGATTATAACTAAGCATTACTCTCTTAATGATATTCCAATTGGAGCTAGTTGTTCAAATCACATGTATCTCCCAGGATGTCTACTCTCCTTCACAAACATGGGGCTCCCTCCACTCCCCTCCACCGTGGCTGCACATTTCCAGAAGACCCTTTGCCAGCATCCAGTCAGACACATCTTAGGTAATGAAGTCAATAGGAAAAAAATAAAGGATGGAAATGTAACCATTTAAAGCCAACGAATTTGTTTAACTATTTAAGGCTGTATCTCAAAGTATAAGTGTGTTGCACTGTGTTCTGTAAATTAGTGCTTATAATTCATTGAGCTTTCAAAATAACTCTTTTCTATTAAGCTTGCATTGAGAAGTGGGGTTAATTTGCCAGAGTACTTTTTTGTGATAATTACAGGACTTGCAGATTAGCATGAGTGAATTGGCGAGGTTCTGTAGCTAATAAAAATACACACAAAAATTGCAACATTCAACTGCTTCAAGATTCCTTGAGGAAAGCATTAGGCATTCCTGCTAGGCCAGTTTTGAGTTCAAGCTAACACATTCATGCTTACTTAGGGAAAGATAATTTTCAAGAAAACTGGTCCAACTTTCCTCATAATAAAAGAGTTCCCCAAAATAATAGAGTTCTGTTATTCAAAGATTTGAAACTAATAGTAGATGAACTAATAAAAGATAAATTTCATGAACTAGAAGATATTTTTAAAAATCAAATAAATGAGATTGAGGGGGAAATAATTATTTTGCCAGCTAGGCTATATAATTTATTAGAACCATATGTGAAATATTGTAATACTGCCCTGAACTCTAGGAGGACATTATCATTAATCCAATGAACACTTGTTAAGTACCTACTGGGTTTCAGGCACTGTGCTCAGAGATCCTGCAACTAGACTTCCTATGGTGGTTACTTCTGACCAGTTAAAACCATCATTGTAATTGCATTGGTTGAACTTCAAGGACTGAAGAGGAAGGGGTCTACTGTTCTAACATTTAGAAGCTACTGACTATCAGTGTATAATACTGGCTATTTCTCAGCTGCCTTAGAAATCTCTTCAAGTTCCAACTAGTTAAATAGTTATATTATCTACTCAAGGGTGCTAAGCCATCTGTCTTCAACTTTGGCAAGCTCACTCATAACACCAAAGGGGAAAAAGAAAAACTTTCTGTGTCTTTGAGCAAAGATCTTTTCTGTGTTTAGCGAAAACAAAAACAAAATGAAAACAAACAAAATAGGGGCTCCTGGGTGGCTTAGTAAGTTAAGCATCTGCCTTAGGCTCAGGTCATGATATTGGGGCCCTGGGATCAAGCCCCAAGTTGGGCTCCCTGGGAGCCTGCTTCTCCCTCTCCCTCTGTCTCCTGCCCGACTTGTGTTCATGCTCTCTCACTATCAAATAGATTAAAAAAAAAAAAATCTTAAAATACTCCCTGAGTTAGAAGGGAGGAAAGGAAAGTTTCTTTGCTATGCATGGATGGGGATCGAGGAGCAAATTGGGGCAAATTATAGGTAGTCTGTCGACCACTGACTTCATGGCACTTTCTTAGAGAACTGTTGTGGGTTTTTATAGTATTTCATTTATTTGAGAGAGGGTGTACACATGTGTGTGCGTGCACGTGTGCGAGAGAGCATGCACACAAGTAGGGGTGAGGGAGAGGGAGAAGCAGACTCCCCACTGAGCAAGGAGCCTGATGCAGAACTCCATCTCAGTATCCTGAGATCATGACCTGAGCCAAAGGCAAATGCTTAACCAACTGAGCCACTCAAGTGCCCCAAGAACAGTTTTTAATTCACAGAAAATTTAAGAAGATAGTACCAAGAGTTCCCCACCCCACGTTAAACCCCAAGTTTACATTTTTAGTGATATCTTACACTAGTATGGTACATGTTACAATTAATGAACCAATGTTGATATATTATTAATATCTGAAGCCCATACTTATTAGATATCCTTAGTTTTTACCTAACATCCTTTTTCAGTTCCAGGACACCAAATTATATTTTAGTTCTCATGTCTCCTTAGGTTCCTAAGGACAGTTTCTGAGTCCTAACAGTTTCTAAGTCTTTGTTTTTGATGACCTTAACAGTTTTGAAGAATGCTGATCAAGTACATTGTAGGAAGTGCCTCTTTTGGAATACGTCTGATAGTTTTCCTCGTGATTAGACTGGGGTTATAGGGTGTGTTAAGAAAATCACTGGGAACAGTATCATTTTCATCACATCATATTAAGGGTACACACTATCAACATGATTCATGACTGCTGTGGTTGTCATTGATCACCATGCTGAGGTAGTGTCTGTTAGCTTTCTCCATTATAAAGTTCCTCTCTATGTCCCCTTTCCATACTGTCCTCTTTGGAAGGAAGTCTATGTATAGCCCATGCTTAAGGAGTGAGGAATTATGCACCCCTCATAATGGGTTGAGTAGCTACATAAATTATTTGGCATTCTGCACACGAACAGAAGAGATTCGTGTCTTCCTCACCATGTATTAATGGACTCAGTCATTTATTTCTATCAGTATAGACTCATGGATACTTATGTATTGGGTTATAATCTGATACTAGTTTATTTTCTAGTTGCTTGAGTTGCTCCAGATTTGGCTATCATGAGCACTTTATTTGGCTCCCATGACCCTTTGATAGACACCCAACAATGTAGAGGGTTTTTGTTTGTTTTTAGCACTTCGTGACTCCTTTTTATTCTGCACAAGAGTCTTATAGCTTCTAAATCTGAGATTCAATCAGGAGAGATATTTTTTCAGGTATCTGGGTTTAGTTTCTCAAATCTTGTAATGAAATTGCTCATTATTTTAGGTTCATCCAAAGGTATATACACTGTCTCTGCTATGCACCTCCCACCCCTTTCCCCACCTGGACATAGAAAGATGAGCTAATCACATTCTTCAGTACATCGTACATTATCATCACTGTTATGTGCAAGTTTCTGCTCTTATTCTACTTATTTATTCTCTTATCTTTAGATTCAATTCCCATTTCCCCTTTCTTCTCCTCCCCCACTCCTGACCCAGGAAACTATTATAAATGGTGGTAAACTATGAACTTAATGTGTGTGTTGGCTGCATGTACTTTTGTAAAATGTACAGTGTTTTATGTTCAGGTGTTCTTAAGCAAATGGTGTTCTATTATATATTTATTCTTTTTTTACTCATCCATATTCTTAATGTCCACACATGTTGCTATGTGTGTAACTTTGCTTTGCTTCTAACTGCTGATTGGTACTCTATATTTCATCTATTCAGTCTCCCATATTATCTCCTACTTCACAAACAACCCTGTAACAAACATCCTTACACATATCGCTGAATGGATCTGTGTGACAGTTTCTCTGAGGTGTATAGTCGGGAGCAGAACTGCTGGGTCCTAGAATACCGTGATTTTAATTTAACTAAGTAGAGCCAGATTGCTCTCCCAAATTATACTGCCTACATTTCACCAGCACATATCCCACCAATATTTGGCATTAGCTAGTCAAAATTTTTAAGGATAAAAGTGTAAAGTAATATTTAGTTGTTTTCATTTTTTAAAAAAGATTTTATTTATTTATTTGAGAGACAGAGATCACGAGTAGGCAGAGAGGGAGGGAGAAGCAGGATCCTCACTGAGCAGAGAGCCCGATGGGGGGCTCAACCCCAGGACCTTGGGATCATGATCAGAGCTGAAGGCAGAGGCTTAAACCACTGAGCCACCCAGGCACCCCTGTTATTTTCATTTTCTTTTCACTAACTACTAGTTACTTTGAGCATCTCTTTCCATGCTTCTTGGATTTGGGATTTGCGCTCTTATAAATTGCCAGTTGTACCCTTTGCCATTTTCCCTTTGAGTTTGATGTCATTTTCTTGCTGATTTGCAAGAGTTTCTTGCTTGTTTTAAGTACTAACCTCAACAGTTTTAGATAATGCAAATATCTTCTCTATTCTGCATGTTCATATCTTTACTGTGTTCTTCCCTGAAGAGGAATTCTTAACCTCAATATGATCAAATACATCAATATTTTACATTTATTTTAAGATTTTATTTATTTATTTGGTAGAGAAATACACAGGAGAGAGGAAAAACAAGCAAAACAAGTGGGAGAGGGAGAAGCAGGCTTCCCACTAAGCAGGAAGTCCAATGTGGGGCTCGATCCCAGGACTCTGGGATCATGACCTAAGCCGAAGGCAGACGCTTAACGACTGAGTCACCCAGGTGCCCCAATATTTTATATTTTGACATCTTGTTTTAAAAGTGATTAATTAATGATTGCTATTTTTTATAGGTTCACTGATGGCATTGTGGCCATCAGAAAAAATGTGGTCACACAAAAAAATTTGGCCATATTTTTAAGATACACTGGGGGCTATAAATAATAAAATAGGGGTGCCTGGGTTCCTCAGTCAATTAAGCGTCTGCCTTCGGCTTGGGTCATGATTACAGAGTCCTGGGATGCAGTCCCATATCAGGCTCATTGCTCAGCAGGGAATCTGCTTCTCCCTCTGCTGCTCCCCCTGCTTGTGCTCTCTCTCTCTGACAAATAAATAAATTTTAAAAATCTTTAAAAAAAAGAAAAAATGATAAAAATCTTGGATTTACTTTAAAATAATTTGGTAAATTGAAGAAATGGAAAAGGGAATAGAAGAAGCAAAATAATAAAAATCTTACAAATTTTAAAATCTGAGTGATGACATTATGGAGTTCGTTGTTCTATTCTACTAATTTTTTTGAAAAGATTTATTTATTTATTTGACAGACAGAGATGACAAGTAGGCAGAGAGAGAGGAGGGGCAGGCTCTCCGCTGAGCAGAGAGCCCGACATGGGGCTCCATCCCAGGACCCTGGGATCATGACCTGAGCTGAAGGCAGAGGCCTTAACCCACTGAGCCACCCAGGCACCCCTACTAATTTTTTTTTTAAGTAAGTTCTATTCCCAACATGGAGCTTGGACCCATAACCCTGAAATCAAGAGTCATATACCCTACCTACTGAGCCAGTCAGACACCCCTGTTCTATTCTACTTTTGACATATTTGGAAATTTTAACATGAAAAAAATGAAAAATGAGCTATTTCTTTCTCTCAGGTCAGAAATTATTTTGTATATTTTCTCTTATTAGTTTTATACCTCCAACATTCACATTAAGGTCTTTAGTCCATGTGTGATTTTGGCAAGGATCCAGTTATATATTTCCTTTTATATGTATTAAATAGAGAAAACAGGTTTTCCCAAAAACATCTGTTAAACTATCTTCTCTTCATTCTTTTGTGGTACCACAAAATTAACAATAATTATTTGTATACATTAGTATACCTCGTTCTATTCTATTATGTCTAATATGTCCATGCTATTTTATTCCATTCATTAATTTGTTCTTACACAAATGCTATCCTGCTTTTAGTACTAAGACTTTGTTATATTTTAATACCACTTTATTCTTGTTTTTAAAAATTAAGCTTGCTATACATATGTCTTTCTATATAAACTTTAGACACGTTTATTAAGTTCTTTAAAAAATCTAACAAACTGGTACTTTGATTAGGGTTGAACTGAGTTTATAGATACAATTAGAAAGCACTGACAGGGGATGCCTGGGTGGCTCAGTGGGTTAAAGCCTCTGCCTTGGACTCAGGTCAGGATCCCGGGATCCTGGGATCGAGCCCCACATGGGGCTCTCTGCTCTGCAGGGAGCCTGCTTCTCTCTCTCTCTCTGCCTACTTGTGATCTCTGTCTGTCAAATAAATAAATAAAATCTTTAAAAAAGAAAAAAAAGAAAGCACTGACAGGTTTATAGTTAAATTTCATATGTCTTTTTCTATCACACTGACTTAATGAAGTAATGGTCTTATATCTCTTGTATCAGAATCAGGCCAATTTATGTTATTTGCCTATTAACAAGATAGAATTTAGCTGAATGAATGGCAAAGAAACCAACATTGAGTCATGAAGATATATTTGTTAAACTCACAATTATTCTTGGTGCTATGCTAGATTTTGTACCCAAAAAAGACATAAGTGCATACTTTACATCAGGCTTACATTTAAATGGGCAACCCTGAGTGGATAAACATGTACAAGATTTAGCACAATAAGAGCTAAACTAATCAGTGAGTGGACTAATGTATTTCCAGCATACAAAATTGCAGAGTAAATGCATATCAAGAGTGGGAAATGGGAGCATGGGAAGAGAGAGGATAGAGAGCACGAGGGTGGAGAAAGTGTTAGAAGATACCAGGAGTTATTGTTGCCTAAAAACAAAGTGTGTAAAAAGTGTGCAAAATAGACTACCACATGTGTGAAAAAGGGAAAAAAGATTATTTATACATTGTTTTTCTTGTATATATTTAAAATATCTCCGGAAGGATACACAAAATTTAATAACATTTGTTGCTGCATAAGTGGGAATGGGTGGGTTGAAATGGGAACAGAGAGGGAGAAAGAGTCCTTACTGTATACAATTTTAAATCTTTTAAAATTTGAATTATGTTAATTATCTATTTAAATTTTTTTAAAAATTTAAGCTTGAAAAAATTAATGGGTCAGGGGCACCTGGGTGGCTCAGTGGGTTAAAGCCTCTGCCTTTGGCTCAGGTCATGATCCCAGGGTCCTGGGATGGAGCCCCATATCAGGTCTCTGCTCTGTGAGGAGCCTGCTTCCTCCTCTCTCTGCCTGCCTCTCTGCTGCCTACTTGTGATCTCTGTCTGTCAAATAAATAAATAAATAAATAAATAAATAAATAAAATATTTGAAAAAAATTAATGGGTCAGAAAGGAAATTTACAGAATATTTATAATTTAAAGTAGGAAAAACAGGCATGCATGCATACACACTTATAAACATACATCAAAAGAATTTTGTACCAATAGAGGGAAAGATGGTGGTGGAATAGGGGGCCTCTAGGCTTGCCTAGTTCCAAGAATACAACTATAACTATCATAACATCTAAGTACCCCAGAAATTGATCTGAAGACTGGCAAAGCAAACTCCACAACTAAAGGTAGAGTAGTAGCCACATCAAAGGAAGTAATTTTGAAGACATGGCTTGGGAGAGAAATGGATCGTGCCCACTGTGGCAGGGAGGGAGTCACAGTCACAGAGAAGGGTGACAGATAGACTATCACACAGGGAATGCACAAAGAAAACAAATTCCCATAACAATTGGCATGGAAAGCAAAAGGACATGAATTTTGTGAGTTCTTGCAATGAGTGGGGTTTAAAGCCTGGAGTGTTAAAGGTCAGTGTGCTTGGCTCTGGGAGAGCTCAGAGGACATTGGGGCTGCTTTTGGAGAAGAGGCAAGACAAACAGCTCGCAGACTTACAGTATGGAAACAGGTCTGAAGTGTGCTTGCAGTGGAGAATAAATAACTATTTATCATGAATAAATAACTATTTATTCATCTCAAATCATGTCCCAGAGAGGCAACATTCATCGATAAACTCCTCCAGAAACAGAGGAACTGGCAGGTGCCATGTCGTTCTTCCCACCCACCACGACCACACACCTACACCTCCCCCACCCCCACTGCCTCTCAGCATTAGCACAGAGTCAGCTGGGAACCAGCACCACACCCACACTTGTTACCTAAGTTGCTTACACCGAGATTCATGCCCCACACTCCGGTGGAACCACACTTTCCAGTCATGCTCACCTCAGTCCCAACACAATGGGTCCCCTCCCCCAGAAGACTGGCCTAAATCCCTACCAACATTGCACCACATTCAGGCCAGGGATTAAACACTACCCACAAAAGGCAAAGACAGCCTCTGCAGATGACTGTCCCGAAAGATGAAGCAACCAGGACACAACAGGAAAGCCCAAACAGCAAAAATTGGAGACACTCCAGGAAGTACCAGGCCCTGGGGAACAGGGGGCACTAAACTGCAGGACACTATAGGACCTCTTCTTTACAAAGCCATTACCCTCAAGGACGGGAGACATAGCTGACTTTCCTAACACAGAGAAGTGGAACAAAGACTTAAACAAAATGAGAAGACAGAGCAATTTATCCCAGATGAATGAAAGGATGAGGCCACAGCAAGAGATCTAAGTGAAAGAGATATAAGTAACATGTCTGATGCAGAATTTAAAGCAATGATTATAAGGATACTCACTGCACTTGAGAAAGAAGTGGAGGACATCAATGAGACCATCAACACAGAGATAAGAAATAACATAGCAGAGATAAAAGTTTCAATAAACAAAATAACAAACACACTTGGTGGAATGAACAACAGGTTGGAAGAAGCAGAGGAATGAATTAGTGACCTAGAAGACAGAGTAGTGGAAAGTAATCAAGCTGAAAAAGAGAACTATGCAAAATGAGAACAGACTTAGGGAACTCAGTGACTACATCAAACATAATAACATTTGTACAATAGGAGTCCCAGAAAAAGAGAGAAAAGGGGGCAGATAATTTATTTAAAGAAATAATACCTGGGGTGCCTGGGTGGTTTAGTTGGGTAAGCATCTGCCTTTGTCTCAGGTCATGATCTCAGGGTCCTGGATCAAGCCCCTTTGCTGATTTCCTGCTCAGCAAGGAGTCTGCTTCTTCCTCTCCCTCTGCCTCACTCCTCCTGCTTGTGTGCTCTCTCTCTCTCTCAAATAAATAAGTAAAATCTAAAGAAAAAAGAAAAAGGAAAAGAAATAATACCTGAAAATTTCCCTAATCTAAGAAAGGAAACATATCCAGATCCAAGAAGCACCAAAAATCAACAAAAGCAAATCCATACCAAGACATATTGTAATTAAAATGGCAAAATATAATGAAAGAGAAAAAATATTAAAAGCAACAAGACAAAGCCAGACAGTTATATACAAAGAAAAGCCCATAAAGTATCAGCAAATTTTTCAGCAGAAACTTTCCAAGCCAGAATAGGAGTGGCAGTGTACATTCAAAGGGCTAAGTGGGAAAAACCTGCAGCCAAGAATACTCTATAGAGCAAGGCTATCATTGAGAATAGAAGGACAGATAAAGAGTTTCCCAGACAAACAAAAACTAAAGGAGTTCATGACAACTAACCCAGCTCTGCAAGAAATATTAAAGGGGACTCTATGAGTGGAAAGGAGAGGCCAAAAATGATAATGTGAAGGTAGGAAACACAAAAGCAGTAAAATGAATATTTCTGTAAAAAAAATCAGTCAAGGAACTCACAAAATAAAAAGATATAAAATATGACACCTTATACCTAAAAAGTGAGGAGGAGAGGAGTAAAGAACAGGTTCAAACTTAAACAACCTAATATAGACTGCTGTCTGCAGATGTTATATACAAACCTAATGGTAACCACAAATCCAAAACCATCAAAAAATTTGCAAAGAATAAAGAAAAAGAAATCCAAATATTTCACTAAAGAAAAGCAGCATACCATGAAAGAGGGAAACACAGGAAAGAATCAGAGAAAATCTTCAGAAACAACCACAAAACAAGAAATAAAATGACAATAAGTACATATCTATCAATAATTGCTTTGAATGTAAATGGACTAAACACTCTAATCAAAAGGCAGAGGGTGACAGAATGGATAAAAAAATAAGACCAATCTATATGCTGCCTACAAAAGACTCATTTTAGACTTAACACACCTGCAGATTGAAAGTGAGGAGATGGAGAAACATTTATTATGCAAATAGAGATCAAAAGAAAACCAGAGTACCAATACTTATATCAGACAAAAATAGACTTTAAAACAAAGAATATAAGAATAGACAAAGAAGGACTCTATATAAAAATAAAGGGGATAATCCAAGAAGAAGATATAACAATTGTGAATATTTATGCACCCAACATGGCAGTACCCAAATACATAAAACAGTTAGTAACAGTCTCTTCTCTACCATACAAATGGTATTGGGAAAGCTGAACAACCACATGCAAAAGAATGAAACTGGATCACTATCTTACATCATACACAAATATAAATTCAAGATGGATGAAAGACTTAAATGTGAGACCTGAAACCATAAAATCCTAGAAGAGAACACAGGCAGTAATATCTCAGACATCAGCAGAAGCAACTTTTTTCTAGATAGGTCTCCTGAGGCAAGAGAAACAAAAACAAAAATAAACTATTACGACTACCTCAAGAGAAAAAAAGAAACCAAAATCACTTTTGCACAGAGAAGGAAACAATCAACAAAACTTAAAGGTCACCTGTCAAATGAAAGAAGATATTTGCAAATGACATATCTGATAAAGGGTTAGTATCCAAAGTATATAAAGAACTTGAAAAACTCAACACCCAAAACCCAAATAATCCAATTTAAAAAATGGGCAGAAGACATGAATAGACATTTTTCTAAGGAAAACATTCAGATCGCCAACAGACATATGAAAAGATGCTCATCATCACTTATCATCAGGGAAATGCAAATCAAAACTACAATGATATCACCTCACACCTGTCAGAATGGCTAAAATCAGCAAAATAGGAAAAAGCAGGTGTTGGTTGAGGATGTGGAAAAAAAGGAACACTCATGCACTACTGGTGGGAATGCAAACTGGTGCAGCCACTGTGGAAAACGGTACAGAGGTTCCTCAAGAAATTAAAAACAGGGACGCCTGGGTGGCTCAGTTGGTTAAGTGGCTGCCTTCGGCTCAGGTCATGATCCCAGCGTCCTGGGATCGAGTCCCACATCGGGCAGGGAGCCTGCTTCTCCCTCTGCCTCTGCCTGCCTCTCTGTCTGCCTGTGCTCGCTCTCTCTCTCTCTCTCTAACAAATAAATAAATAAAATCTTTAAAAAAAAAAAGTTAAAAACAGAACTACCTTAACTATAAAAACAGGAATTCAGAGGGATACATGCCCCTATGCTTATAGCAGCATTATTTATAATAGCCAATATGATTTCCTTCATACGTGGAAGTTAAGGAACAAAACAAATGAGTAAAGGGGGAAAAGAGACCGAGACAGAGAAAAAGAAACAGAGTCTTAACAATAGAGAACAAACTGATCGTTACCAGAGGGGGAGGTGGGTTAGGGGATGGGTTAAATAGGTGATGGAGATTAAGGAGTGTATTTATGATTAGCATAGGGTGATTAAAATAAAAACTTAAAAAAAATTTTTTTGTACCACAATGCCAGTAACTCAACCCTATATTAGTGAGAAAATAAGGAGACCAACTTAGAAGTTCCAAGTCTGTTATCAAGGTCTAGTAGCCACATACAACACCCACTAATGTGAATAGAGCAGGACTAAGAACAAATTATTGGACAGGTGAGTCTAAGTCACCCTCAAAGTGTACTTCCTCTTGGAATAAACTATACTTTAAAGATTTTATTTATTTATTTGAGAGATAGAGAGAGCATGTACCCAAGTGGGGGTAGAGGCAGAGGAAGACAATCTTCTTCAAGCAGACTCCCATTTCAGTGCAGAGCCTGATGCGAGGCTTGATTCCATGACCCTGAGATCATGACCTGAACTGAAATCAAGAGCTGAACACTCAACTGACTGAGCCACCCAGGTGCCCCTAAGTGGATAAATCTTTTAAAAAAATAATAGAAGATATTTAACCATGAGATACCGTATCATTTTATTGTCCCATAGCACCTGCCATGAGGCTGTTAGAAAAGCAACTTGGTCAGCTTCTTTTAGCTCCTCCCAGCCAACTGACATCTATGTCCAAAGTTTAATGATGGAATATTGGTCTGTGTGGTATAAGAACTGGTAATCACTCAGCTATCCCAGCAAATTTATTGCCAACCATTAAATGCTTATAGGCGATTCACTGTAAACAACACAAGATAGACAGCTTTTCTATGGCCTCACAGGAGAAAAGAGCTAACAGTAAGGCTCAACAGACTTTTTTCTGGCTCATAATCAAACTCTTGCATTTCACAGATAATTCCTTCTCTGGGTGATAGATAATTCCTACCTTGCTTTATATACTTGAGTTTTACCCTTACTACTATCAGCCTTGGTAAATTTATATCACATGACAATTACCTGAAATACCCTCATCAATAGCACATCCATGTCTCAGCTATATATTTTTTCAGCTTTATATTTCTATATTAAAATTCACCTAGGGGTGCCTGGCTGACTCAATTGGAAAAGCATGTGACCCTTGATCTCAGGTATAAAGATTGCTTAAAAAAATAAATAGCTTAAAATTTTAAAATTAAAAAAATCCTCTAAAATTTGTATATGGATTTAAAAATTTTTTTTTTTAATTTGTTAGAGAGTGAGAGAGAGAAAGAGCACACGCAAAGGCAGAGGGAGAAGCAGGCTCCCTGCCGAGCAAGGAGCCCGATGTGGGACTCGATCCCAGAACGCTGGGATCATGACCTGAGCTGAAGGCAGCTGCTTAACCAACTGAGCCACCCAGGCGTCCCTGTATATGGATTTTTAAAATCACTTATTTTCTTCGAGTATATACATTCTGATTTCTTAGAATTTAACCTTAACAGATTAATATCTTATTTTTTGTTTTGTTGTTTTGTTTTGTTTTCAGATTAAAAAAAATCTTTTATTGAGGTGAAATTCACATAACATAATTAACCATTTTATTATTTAAAAAATTTTTTTTTATTTTTATATAAACATATAATGTAACCCCACCACCCTCTCCCAACACCCCTCCCCCCTACCCTCCTCAGTTTGTTTTATGACATTAAGAGTCTCTTTTGGTTTGTCTCCCTCCCGATCTCATCTTGTTTCATTTATTCTTTTCCTACCCCCATAACCCCTCCCCTCCATTGCATCTCCACTTCCTCATATCAGGGAGATCATATGATAGTTGTCTTTCTCCGATTGACTTATTTCGCTAAGCATAATACCCTCTAGTTCTATCCATGTCATTGCAAATGGCAAGATTTCATTTCTTTTGATGGCTACATAGTATTCCATTGTATACATATACCACCTCTTCTTTATCCATTCATCTGTTGATGGACATCTAGGTTCTTTCCATAACTTGGCTATTGTGGACATTGCTGCTATCAACATTCGGGTGCATGTGCCCCTTCGGATCACTATGTTTGTATCTTTAGGGTAAATACTCAGTAGTGCAATTGCTGGGTCATAAGGTAGCTCTATTTTCAATTTTTTGAGGAACCTCCATACTGTTTTCCAGAGTGGTTGCACCAGCTTGCATTCCCACCAACAGTGTAGGAGGGTTCCCCTTTCTCTGCATCCTCACCAGCATCTGTCATTTCCTGACTTTTAATTTTAGCCATTCTGACTCGTGTGTTTTTTGTTTTTTGTTGTTTTGTTTTTGTTAAAGTAGTCTACATACCCAGCATGGAGCCCATCATGGAACTCGAACTCATAATCCTGAGATCAAGACTTGAGCTGAGATGAAGAGTTGGATGGGATGTTTACTTAACCTACTGAGCTACCCAGGTGCCCTCTTTTCTAAGTTTTTAAAATTTTTGAATTATGTTCTATGTTATGGCTTTACTTAGAATTTTGCACATAAAGTATTTTTCTCTGAAACCCATCATTTAATAATTGTCTTACATTCCTTAGTGCTACCAGTGAAAACTGTGTGACTTATTTTTAAATATTCTTAAAAAAAAAGATTATTTCTTATAGAGAGAGCTCATGAGCATGTAAGTGGGATAGAGGGGCAGAGGGAGAAATAGTTATAAGCAGACTCCGTGCTGAGTGCAGAGCCAGACTTGGGGCTTGATCTCACCACCCTGAGATAATGGCCTGAGCTGAAACCAAGAGCTGGACAATTAACCAACTGCATCACTCAGATGCCCCAAGCATTCTCTATGACAAGTTCACTGGAACACAGATATGAACAAAGATTTGAAATGTGAACAGATTCATACAAAATTTTTAGGTTGCCCATATCTTGGAACTCACCTTTCTATTGAAATATTGGTGAAATAAACTTCATTTAAAGGGTGTGTGTGTGTGTGTGTGTGTGTGTGAAAAGCAAGTTCTAGTTGTAATAAAAAACCAAATGCTACTGTGGTTAATTACATGAACAGTGTAGCCATACTGTTTGGGGTCAAATCCCAGGGCTACTACTTTTTTTTTTTCAAGATTTTATTTATTTATTTGACATAGAGAGACAGCATGAGAAGGAACGCAAGCAGGGGAAGCAGGAGAGGAAGAAGCAGGCTCTCCACTGAGCAGGGAGCCTGATGTAGGGCTCCATCTGAGGAGCCTGTGATCATGACCTGAGCCGAAGGCAGACTTAAGGATTAAGCCACCCAGGCACCCCTAGGGCTACTACTTTCTAATTGTGTAACCGTGGGTAGGAAACTGAACCTCTGAAAGACTCAATTTTCTTCCCTGCTGGGCTAATAATAGTACCTACCCCATAAGTTAAGAAGGTTAACAATGAATATATACAAAGTAGTTAGTTTTAATGTAGTAAGTTTAGTTACTTCCATCCAAATAATTTATGGGTCTGTTATCTGGGACCTTTATTACTTTCCCTTTTTAAAAAACAAAATAATTCCTTTTTCTCCTTTTCTTTCATGTAGTTTTCCCTCTTTAGAACAGTTCTAGATCTCCATTATCACCAAAATGTATTATTCAGTACCTGTGCTGATGTACCTCAAATTCCCACAGGAAAACTTAGCTATGACTTTATCAAAGCCCAACATGGGATTAGGTTATCTACACAGATTTTTTTTTTCTCTATCTAGTCTTTCTCTGAATCCTTTCTTCTCATCTTTAACCACACACCACTTCAGGTGAAAATCGAATTGAGAAGCAACTTAGAAAGGAAAGACAACTTGCCTTTTAGAGCCCCAGGAGATTTTATGAACAAAACAAAACAAAAAAACCTCAGACATTATATCTAGTAAATGCTCCAGGAGGATAAAAAGGAACAATAACTTCAACCAATAAGACAGTTAATATGGAAGTTTTTCCACATCACAACACATTCTGACCTTACTCTGAGACTGTTTTGCTACTTAATCCTTTCATGGACATTATATGCTAACTAGATAGGACAAGAGCAAGAACAGAAGAGTATTTCAGGGGGAATAAGATATGGAAGTACAGAGGAAAAAAAGGAGGAGATTTTTTTTAAAGACAAAGTTTTGTTAGCAGGCAATGGGAACAGGAATGGAAATGGGAAATCCAATAAGAAAGCTGCATAGTGAGAAATATGGGAATAAATGCAGGGCTTAGTAGATGGCAGTAAGTACAAAAAAAATCCATGGGGAAAAAAAATGAAGAACATATGGGAAAATAACCAGAAAGCTGTTGAAAGGATGAACCTGGAAAGAAGAAAAGAGCTTAAAATCACAACAGTGTTTGAGAGAGTGAAGAAAGGTTTTCTTCCTCTCTAAGATTCCCATGTTCTCTAAAAATATGGTCACTAAGATGCAGCCATCTTTGTGGTATTCACCCCATTTCCTTCCTTTTCATTCAAATAGGCTGTAAATCATTTTTACTAGAAACTTGCCAAATCATATTTCAAAAGTTTATAGAAGACTTGGCGCTCTTCGAATAGTGTCTTGGGATTGGCTGTTTCATTCGGTCATACATATTTGGCTACCCTTGAATAGCCACAACAGCAGCAGGCAAAATGGAATGTTGCTCACCAGGTTGGAGCAAAGGGCTCAGGTTACTTCCTCATGTGACCCAGTTGGCTTGGCTTTCTTCTGTGGCAGCAAACTGAATCTCTAGCTCCAGCCAGCTGTCACAGAGCTGCCAACGGTCAAAGGATGTCCCAGACCTTAATATAGCCTGAGGATCCATGCACACCTTTGGCCCAAAGAAGCTGCATGACTTGCCACAAGGAGGATCAGGAATAGAACCGAGTGTCCTAGCTCAAAATGAGCTTTCACCACAGAGGCTAGATTTACAGACTCTAAAGATGGCTCTGCAAGGCTTAGTGAAGAACTTTCGCTTACTAGGAGACTCTACTATTTAGGCAACTTTTTTCTTCCTTCTTTCCCACTTTCTGTTAGATTAACAATGTTTTCTTTTTTTTTTAACTTTTAAAAAGATTTTATTTATTTATTTAAAGATTTTATTTATTTATTTGACAGAGATCACAAGTAGGCCGAGAGGCAGGCAACAGCACGCTCCCTGTTGAGCAGAGAACCGGATTCGGCACTTGATCCCAAGACCCTGAGATCATGACCTACGCTGAAGGCAGAGGCTTAACCCTCTGAGCCACCCAGGCACTCCAACAATGTTTTCTGATATTTGGTTTTTGTGTTTACCCTGGCCGTCTCTATCCTCCCCTCCTGCTATACTGTTTGGAGGCTATGATGTTTCCACTAATTAAAAAAATACATGATGAGGGTCGCCTGGGTGGCTCAGCGGGTTAAACCTCTGCCTTTGGCTCAGGTCATGGTCTCAGGGTCCCGGGATCAAGCCTTGCATTGGGCTCTCTGCTCAGCAGGGAGCCTGCTTCCCCGCCCTCTCTCTGCCTGCCTCTCTGCCTACTTGTGATCCCTCTCTCTCTCTGTCAAATAAATAAATAAAATCTTAAAAAAAATACATGATGAGATTCTCAAACACACTCAAATAGAGTTAATAGTATAAACTTATTCATCACCTAGCTTCATCAGGTGTAAATAAATAGCCGATTTTGTTACACCTCTGATTTCTTTGTTTTTAAGGGTATTTATTTATTTAATTAATCTCTACCCTCCAATGTGGGGCTCAAACTCACTACTCCAAGACCAAGAGTCGTATGCTTTCCTGAGTGAGCCAGCCAGGCACCCCACACTTCTGATTATTTTGAAGAAATTCTAGATAGCAGGGATGCCTGGCTGGCTCTTTCGGTTAAGTCTCTGCTTTTACCTCAGGTCATGATCCTAGGGTCCTGGGATCGCGCCTGCTTTGGGCTCTTTGCTCAGCAGAGAGCCTGCTTTTCCCTCTCCAAGCCTCTCCATCTGTTTGTGCTCTCTCTCTCTGACAAATAAATAAGTAAAATCTTTTCTAAAAATAAAATTAATTAAAAAAAATTCTAGACAGTATATCATTTTACCTATATGTATTTTACTACGTAGCTTTACAAAATAAGGACTCTCTTTAAAAACACATAATTATAATACTTTCATCACACCCAAAGAAAATTAACAATAACTCCTTAATATTATCAAATATCTAGTCAGTGTTCATACTTAATTGTCTTCACTTGTCTTACATTTTTCTTCTTTTTTTACTGTTTGCTTGGATCAATATCCAAATAAGGTCCACACACTGGAAATATTAGATAAGTATTTTTTATTTTTATTTTTTTTAATTTTTATTTTTTTTTACTTTATTTAAGCTTTATTTAAACATATGATGTAACCCCACCACCCTCACCCAACCCCTCTTCCCCCCACCCCCCTCAGTTTGTTTTATGACATTAAGAGTCTCTTTTGGTTTGTCTCCCTCCCGATCCCATCTTCTTTCATTTTTACTTTTCCTACCACCTTAACTCCCACCCCCGTTGCATCTCCACTTCCTCATATCAGGGAGATCATGTGGTAGTTGTCTTTCTCCAGTTGACTTATTTCGCTAAGCATAATACGCTCTAGTTCCATCCATGTCATCGCAAATGGTAAGATTTCATTTCTTTTGATGGCTGCATAGTATTCCATCGTATATATATACCACATCTTCTTTATCCATTCATCTAGAGACATATAAACTGCCAAAACTGAACCAGGAGGAAATAGAAAACCTGAATAGGCCCATAACCAGTAAGGAGATTGAAACAGTCATCAAAAATCTCCCAACAAACAAAAGCCCAGGGCCAGATGGCTTCCCAGGGGAATTCTACCAAACATTTAAAGAAGAATTAATTCCTATTCTCCTGAAACTGTTCCAAAAAATAGAAATGGAAGGAAAACTTCCAAACTCATTTTATGAGGCCAGCATCACCTTGATCCCCAAACCAGACAAGGATCCCATCAAAAAAGAGAATTACAGACCAATATCCTTGATGAACATAGATGCGAAAATTCTCACCAAAATACTAGCCAATAGGATCCAACAGTACATTAGATAAGTATTTTAAGTCTCTCTTCTCTTTTTTGTTTTCCCTCTCATCTCTCTTTTATCTTGTAATTTTATTTTTATTTTTGTAAATATTTTATTTGTTTATTTGACAAAGAGAGATACAGCGAGAGAGGAAACACAAGCAGAAGGAGTGGGAGAGGGAGAAGGAGGCTTCCCGCTGAGCAAGAAGCCCGACGTGGGGCTCAATTCCAGGACCCTGGGATCATGATCTGAGCCGAAATCAGACGTTTTACGACTGAGCCACCCAAGCGCTCCTGTAATTTTATTTTTTATTGAAGAAACTTGTTTGTTTGTTTTTTTATTTACTGAGGTTCCCCACAGTCTAGATTTTGCTGATTCCATTCTCAGTATAATTTGTTTGTTTAAAAAAACATCTCTTATATTTCTCCTGAAATCAGAGCTAGGTCTAAAGGCTTGATCAGGGGCTCCTGAGTGGCCCAGTCGTTAAGCATCTGCCATTCAGCTCAGGTCATGAACCCAGGGTCCTGGGATCAAGCCCCACATTGGGCTCCCTGCTCAGCGGAAAGCCTGCTTCTCCCTCTCCCTCTGCCTATAGCTCCCCTTGCTTGTGCTCTCTAGCTCTCTGTCAAATGAATAAATAAAATCTTTTAAAAAAATATAAAGGCTTAGGGCCCCTGGGTGGCTCAGTGGGTTAAGCCTCTGCCTTCGGCTCAGGTCATGATCTCAGGGTCCTGGGATTGAGCCCTGTATCAGGCTTTCTGCTCAGCAGGGAGCCTGCTTCCCCCCCTTCTCTGCCCGACTCTCTGCCTACTTGTAATCTCTCTCTCTGTCAAATAAAGAAATAAAATATTTTAAAAAAATAAATAAATAAATAGGGGCGCCTGGGTGGCTCAGTCGTTATGCGTCTGCCTTCAGCTTGGGTCATGATCCCAGGTTCCTGGGATTGAGCTCCACATCTGGCTCTCTGCTCGGCAGGAAGCCTGCTTATCCCTCTCTCTCTGAAGCTCCCCCTGCTTGTGCTCCCTCTCTCACTGTGCCTCTCTCTGTCAAATAAATAAATAAAAATCTTAAAATAAATAAATAAATAAGTAAGTAAAGGCTTGATCAAATTCAAACATTATGAACTAATCACTATGAACTAATCATAAACTAATGGATTTAAGTAAGAATTCTAAGCAAATAAATAAAATGTGGTTTAAGCCACTACATTTTGGAGTAGTTTGTCATGT
This sequence comes from Taxidea taxus jeffersonii, assembly GCA_003697995.1. NCBI lineage: Eukaryota > Metazoa > Chordata > Mammalia > Carnivora > Mustelidae > Taxidea > Taxidea taxus. Next base: position 15,356 of record ML106724.1, on the reverse strand, counting down.
GGCAGTAGAAAACTGCAACAGTCCCCTTTCATTGAAAGAGAAACCTTTATGAATAGAAGGATTAATTAAAACACTTTTCATTGTCCATTCTGTTGCATCCATGAGCTGGCATTCCAAACTTGATGGGCAGGTGGCATTGCCATTTGTTATAGAAACTGCTCCCCATTCTGTGCCCATCCATGTGTGGCAGGGTGCCTGATCAGCCCGGTGTGTTCCCCACATGTCCTTTCTGGCATTGTTGCCTCATGGATCACTGCATTTGTCCCTCAAGAGTTCCTTTCCCATGATCAGGTTCTATGGTTTCTGCTATTGCTTCTAAATCACTGCTGACCCTTTTACTTCAAAGCCAGTGTCTGGGAGCCTCTTTTCTGGAGACAGAAATGTTTTAAGCAAAATTGTCAGACTCCTTTACTTACACAGAAGCCATGTCTAATTTGCAGGTGGATAATTTTGATATTACGGGAACTGTTTCTCCTGTCCAAATGACTATAATTTGTTTGAATCTCATTTGTGAATGAGGCACTTACATATAACTTTCTTAATATTTAGCTTCTGTGTTGGAGCCTATGGAGTGATGGGAACCTAAATGTGATAACATTGTATAGTAAAATTTTAAGAGCTGTATCTAGGGACCTCTTGAGTCTCCAAATCTCCCAACATCGGTAATTAAGATATGACTAGGTTTTTTCACTAGCCAAGTTACTCTCACCCACCAGCTTTCTGGGTTGGCTGATTCTTTCCTACAGAATACTTTAAAGGCATTGTCTCATGTAATTCTCAACAAACCCCCATGAAATAGGAATTCCTGTTGCAAACCACAACACACCAGCACCTTTTAAGTCACCTGCGAAGAGCAAATGCAGCAGATATTAAATCAAAGTGTCCCAGGGTTTTGCTCTGTTCACTGTAATGTGAATATTGATCGTGACCATCATCAAGGTTTGCTGGACTTCTAAATAGACCCTTTCAGAGGGCTGCTAAAAACGTGGAAAGCAGAAACTGTAATTTTGGTGGTCTTAGCCCTTCCAGTTGTGAGCTAAATGGATGATGTGTGCACTTTGATTGCCCTCTGGACAGTGTCTCTGCTTTTGGTGTGTGGAAGTTTCCTAGAAGGGGAAATATAAAGCTAATCCCATGCAGAGGAGATAGAGGGAGAAGAGTAGGAGAAAGAAGGTAATAGAAAGGGAAAAGTTTCCTTGACAAAATAAGACTTACCCATCAGTTACCATATAGATAACTTAAGTCAGAAGGAAATAGAGTAGATTTACATTTTTTCTTGGTGTGTGTTTTATCACAATACCAGAAGACTATGGCAACAGAGGAAGAATAACATGAAAAACACTGAGAAAAAACAACAACAAAAATATTCTGACAAGCTGCTCATTTCCTGTACAGTGATATTTTCTCTGGTCAGTTTGCTAATGTTATGGCAAAGAGGGTGATTGGAGGGTGGCAGTAATGAGTATATTCAGGAATAAGTTTTAGGAATTCTTGATGAAGTTCAGTAACATATTGCTAAATCTCAAGCCTGGTAATTTATATACATTCTTATATAAAAACACAGACACACTCTTCTGCCCTGGTTCTTCAGCAAAGAGAGGGCAGCTTATAGCTAAAGAGAAAGCTCACATTACAAAGACTTCATTACTTTTACAAAATATGTACCCAAGGACATTTACTAGTGCACTGAGAGCTATTATCATAAATAATTAAAACTAAACTATTCCTCTCTAAATAAATGTATAAAGTACATTGGGTGATTCAGAGCACTAAGCCTTCTCAACATAGTGTTTTGTACACTTATAATGCACGAACCCACCCAGGTCATTAAAATCATATTCCTGGTTCTTCCACAGAGACTTTTAGAGCAAATTTGGATGGGACATAATAACTTAGGATATTGAAGTAGGAACTGCTTGTTTTTTTCTTCCTACAGTGATTATTTGTAAGAGAATGAAAAGGTTTATAGACATCTTCACATAAGGGTCCTCACAACAGTATTTTATACAAATACATTGACACATAGCTCAAAAAAGTCCAAGTGTCAAGCAACATGATATTTCTCAAGTATCACTGCCCATCACAGAAGCCACTGTGGTTTGTGTTGAGGAGTTTCCTTCCGGACACTTCCCTACTCAAAGAAGACAAAATGAAGAGCCATCACAAAGTCACCAAAAGGATTCCCTATGCCCTTTAACCCAAAGTACATCCTTGTATTTTCCTCAAAACACTGATTTAGATATCATAACTGCTTAGCTTGCTCCTGTGTTTGTCTTAGAGGAAACTGAGGTTGCCATGAGAGGGAGGAGCTATTTTAAGGTCAACTTCAATAGGTAGGATTCTCCTTAGTTAGTCAACTTCCAGGATTATCCTGATTTGAGTCTTCTGAAGGTAAGTCACCTTTAGGAATCCCAGCAAGTTGGGGTTAATCTGACCCAATTCAGCTCTTGGAACTGAAGTTAATTCAAAAGCAGCTTACAGAGAACCTGACTTAGGTTTTTATTCCTGGGGTCTCTTTATAAATCTAGACCTCTCCTTCCTCTATCCTTCTTAAATCTTTAAAGTCAGTAGAGATCCACTGAAGAACTCAGGCTCTGTATACCTACCCACACTATCTCCAAATCAAAAGGATTTATGCCAGACTTAGGAAAGCTCATGTCAAATAAACATCTTTATCATGATAGGTTAAAGTAACAACTAAATGGTAAACCCAGGCATTTGAGAAGATTTATATGTAACTTCAGTTTAAATATCCTGAAGCTCATTATCAGCAATCAGAGAGAGAGGTACAGCAAAAAATACAAGCTTCATTTTGCCCAAACTTTTAAACCCATCCTCTATAAGTTTTTTCATCAAAGTCGAAGTTATCATGGCCTTCTGACCTGTCCTTCTCCTTCCCACCTGCATCATGTCACCACCAGCAGCTTGAACAAATTCAGTAATCTAGAATGCACAAACACATTGTTATGTCCACCCTCTAGTCTTGATCTCTATTTATTCTTTCTCTTCCCCAACAAAATTCTAGAGAAATATGTGACCCTGAACAGGTATGTGGGCCTATTAAATGAATCAAATTTGCTCACTTAAAGTCACATTTAACAGATTTGTATTATACCTTAATAAGATGTTCTATCACTCATTGCATCACGGATTATATAAAATAGCAGGCGAATCATCAAAAAGTAACCAACTGGAAAGAAAGAGAATACATAATTAGCACCAAAGGGTTGCCATCTTGGGGTTTTAGAGGCATTGAGAAAGGCCTTCTCAATCCAAACTCTCTCTCTCTCTCTCTTTTTTCATTTGACAGAGAGAGAGAGAGAGAGAGAGAGAGATATCATAAACAGGCAGAGCAGCAGGCAGAGAGGGGGAAGGGGGGATGTAGGCTCCCTGCAGAGAGCCTGAGGGGGGGGGCTGGATCCCAGGATCCTGAGATCAGTAACCCAGCTGAAGGCAGAGCCACCCAGACACCATGGTGTTTGAGAATGTTGCATTACCCAACCTTGGAGGAGGGGAGAGGGGATTAGAAAGTATTTGGCACCTGTGCCATCACTCCCCATTCCTCCCTAAGGGTAGACAGCACTAATCTACTGTGATTTTCTGTTTTAATAAGCTCAGATGTGTCCTTGAGTACTTCTCAATGTGCTACAGAGAGCCATTATCAACTGTTGGTATTAGCTCTTTAAAAGAACACTGTTTGCTATTCTGAGGTTACAGTGTGGATGTCTTTAAACTAAAATGAAATGTCAGACCCAATGACATTGTCAGGCATAAAAATTTTAAAACTCGAATGTTTACATCAACACAGTGTAAAACCCGCTAAAATGGGGAAATGTTTCATAAAGAAGAAAGAAAGGAAATGTTGGGGCATGAGTTTGGGGCAAGGAGCCGTTCTCTGTAAAATATTCTGGCAAAAGGAAGATGAGACTGCAGTATGAATAATCCCTTGGCATCCAGGTACAGAAGAACTTTTCATGAAGCAGTGATTTCTTAGAATAAAACACTAGACTTTTGGGGCGCCTGGGTGGCTCAGTGGGTTAAGCCTCTGCCTTCAGCTCAGGTCATGATTCCAGGGTCCTGGGATCGAGTCCCACGTCGGGCTCCCTGCTCAGAGGGGAGCCTGCTTCTCCTTCTCTCTGCCTGCTTCTCTGCCTACTTGTGATCTCTGTCTGTCAAATAAATAAATTTAAAAAAAAATCTTTAAAAAAAAAACACTAGACTTTGAATCCATTTGTTATCCTGTCTTACTTAGAGATGAAGATACGGTATTTTTTATGTAAGTATTTAAAATGGAAACAGGAGAGATCAGGGAATAATTTTATTTTTAATAGTATTTATCCATTCTCACCTCTGGCGTGAGGTTTGTCCTGTTTTGCAAATGAGAAAGTGAAGAAGGTAAGAAGGTAAAGAAGGGCAAGTTCAGAAGGCAGAAAAGTGTGAGCCAAAGACAAAGTGCACACTATAAAGCCAAGTGAAAATAAAATAAAATAATTTTAATATAATAATTACAGCAGCAAAAGCTTTCGCTGTCAGGGAACTCGTGGAGGCTTGATTTTCAAGTGTTTAAATTTGGAAGTCTGCAAACTGGGGGGTTGCTTCTGCATTCTGAGTGGGAGCATGGAACTGGAATTTGTCCTTAGGTCAAGTCCTCATTTCTGTCCAGGAAGTACTATTCTGTTAAATCTTTTAGTGATATAAATGTAAGGTCGGTCAGTTCCCACCTGTCTCAGTCCATTTGGGCTGCTATAACCAAATAGCATAGATTGGGCAGTTTATAAGCAACAGGAATTTATTTCTCACTGTTCTGGAGGCTGGAAATTCCAAGATCAAGGTAGCAGCATGATCATGCTCTGGGGAGAGCCCTCTTCCTGGTTCACAGCTGGTGCCTTCTCACTCTGTCCCACATCATGGAAGGGCCTAGAGGTCTCCGTGGAGCCTCTTTCACAAGGCATGAACCCATTCATGAGCGTCCCTCTCATTATGACTTAAATAACTCTGAAAGGCCCCACATACTAAAATCATCACCTTTGGGGCCAGAATTTCATCATACGAATTTTGCAGGAACACGAACATTCAGACCATAGCATCACCCCTTACCAATGCTCTGAATCAGCAAGTTACACAAATGCAAAAACTGATGTTAACGTTCTGCTTAGTCCTTTCAATTAGTTTATTATTGATGGAAGCTTGCCTCTCCAGAAAAAGAAAATATTTTCTTCCACAATCTGAATTTCAACTGCCACATGCCTAAAAATTATCCCTCTCTCTAAAGATATTTGATTAGCTGTTTCCAACCATTTGTTTGCAAAGAGATAAGGAAACTAGATTATGAAAGAAGCATTTTCAGACTAAACGTTTCTCTAGTTTATGCCTGAGGAAATAGAATCCCAAGAAAATGACTAAACTTTTCTCCAGTTTATGCCTGAGGAAATAGAATCCCAAGAAAATGGATGTGTTGTATACATGCTCCCTGGATTGTATGCAGGAAAGGCAACACAACTTGTGGGCCCAGTACAAAATGAAAATGCAGAGCACTTTGTTCAAGAAGCAAGAAAAAAACGCTATTAGAGCTACTAAAATACAAGGCTTTTCCTCTCTTCCATTGTCTCTTTCTCTACCTCTGATGGTATTCTTTATTTGCGACTTAATGTCACTCTCCCTTTAGCACCAGAATACTCATGGGCAAGTGCAGGTCCTCACAGGTATTGACAAAGACTCTCTCTGGTCAGGGTAGTAGGCAGATTCCTCTGACCTTCCTCTTGAGCAGGCCTGAGCCATAGCCCCCATGCTGGCTACATAGCCCAATTGTAACAAGAGTCTTAAGTCAGCTTAGAGAGAACCCCCCACCCTTGATACATGAGCACCCTAGCCTGCCTTCAGTAAGAGTCCTGTTAAGTCAGTTAACAAGAATCCCCCTATTGGGGGTATCTCCTCTTAGTAATATTCCACCCACAGACTCCTCACTCTGCTCCTTGGCTATAATCTCCATTGTCTTTGCTGCATTCAGAGCAGAGCCTGATCTCTCTATTCTTTTGCCACTGTCTTGACACCTGTAACCGTAGTCCCAAATAAAGTATTCCTTACTGCTTTAACAGACGTTGGAATAACTTTTTCTTTAACAGTTATGATGCTGCCACTCGGGATCCCATTCGTCATCAGACCCCTGGACCCCTCACCCAGGATCCCAAGTGTACATCTTTGAAGCCTTTGTCTTCAGTCCTGACTGACTGGGGATCCGTTGGTGAGTCTGACGACTAAGCCAGTGCTTTGGATGACAGGCCATTGAAGCACTGTAAGGGCAGATTTTGATTCTGAGGGTTCTGAGTATACTCTCTGAGGCTGGGTTACGTTTAGTCACAGGGGTTTTTTGTTTGAAAGATAACCTCCTGAGCTGGGAGTTCTTTCCAGAACTTTCAAATGGAGATCACTCCCTGATTCTTGGGTTAGAAATTTCTTCCTAGCACTTTGTTTCAAGTGTGATTTATGTCCTGACTCCTAGGAAATTTATTTCCTGGCTCCTCGTGAAGCCTCTTTCTCTTCTCTATTTGATCCTGTTTCTCCCATAAGAATGTCTCAGTCAACTGAAGCCCCTTTTTCTCAAACACCTATTAAATATATGCTCCACCACTAAGGCACTAATTCTGCCCCTTTCTTTCTAGTTGACATGATTTTACAAAGGATAGTTTGAAACTTAGCATCTCTCCTAACTGGCTCATCTAAGACCTCTCCTTTTCCATCACCTCTACGCCTTTTACCACCTTCAATATTCCCTTCATCCCTTGAAACTTTTAGTTTGTCCACCTTCCAACTCCTGTCTCCTCCATGCCCCTATCCACCCCTCCAGACCTTTCTTGCCCCACTCCAGGCCCTCAACTCCCCATAATCACTACAACTTTAAGTCTCCTGCCCCCCACCGGAAGCTCCTGAGAAACTCAGGGAGGGGCCCTTGGGTGGCTTAGTCATTAAGCATCTGCCTTCAGCTCAGTTCATGATCCCAGGATCCTGGTTATCAGGGAGCCTGCTTCCCTGCTTATCAGGGAGCCTGCTTCTCCATCTCCCATGCCCCCTGCTTGTGTTCCCTCTCTCTCTCTCCCTGTCTCTTTCTCTCTCTCTGTTAAATAAATAAATAAAATCTTTTTAAAAATCCAACCAAATTGGCTTAGAGAGAAATACACACTTAAATAAATTAAATAATCCTAAAACTATCAGAAACATAGAAAAATTTTTTAATTAAAAAAAATAGAAATTATCCCAAATGTTTTTCTTTTCCCTTTTCTTCCAACCCTTTTCTCTTTTTTGAAGATGTTATTTATTTATTTGCGAGAGAGAGCACAAACAAGGGGAAGGGCAGAGGGAGAGGGAGAAGCAGACTCTCCACTGAGCAGGGAGCCCAACTCCTGGCTCAATTCCAGGACCCTGAGATTATGACCTGAGCCAAAGACAGACACAACTGAGACATGAAGGCACCCCTATCTAGATCATTTCTAAGTAAGAGGAACTACTGAAACATTCATCACTAAGCATAAATTTAAGTTTATATACTTTGGCTTCTTATTTTAATATGGTACAGAGAAGCTAAATGTGTTTGGGTTTTATTAATAAATTCTTTTTGCCATATTGAAAAGTTGTACTATGAGGAAGCATATATCCTTAAAAATTGTGAGATGCAGGGACGGATAATTTTATGTGTCAACTTGACAGGGCTAAAGGATATCTAGATGGCTGGTAGAACTCCATTTCCTGGTGTGTCTGTGAGGATGTCTGGGAACAGATTAGCATTTGAATCAGTAGACCAAGTGAAGAGGACTGCCCTTACCAGTGCTGGTGGGCATTATTCAACCCAGCAAGAGCCTGAATAGAAGAAAAAGGTGAAGAAAAAGAAAATTTCCTCTCTTGAGCTGACACATTCATTTTCTACTGCTCGTGGGGACATCAGAGTTCCTGGTTCTTGGGCTTTTGGACTCAGACTGGGACTTACACCATTGGTCTCTTAATTTTCAGGTCTTATGACTCAGACTAAATTACACCACTGCCTTTCCTGGTTCTGTAATTTGTAGATGGCAGATACCACTTCTTGACCACCATAACTGCATGAGCTAACTCCTATAATAAATCTTACATTATATATATCTGTATATGTCCTATTGGTTCTGTTTCTTTGGAGAACCCTGACAGATACAAATAATATACTCATAAGATTTGCCAATCTGCTGCAGAATTATGATATACAACATAAAATTCACAATTGACTACTTCCCCATGTCCTCTGTTTCAAAAAAGTTCACTAATGGCTAAAAATTATAATAAGTATATATAAATAAAACTACTACAAATAATAAGGGTAAAGAGAAACTTAGTGTGAAAAGAAAGCAAGGAATGTAGGGTGTGTTTTTGTTAAGGGAAAAAGAGTAATTTTTGTCTTAAATTAAATGACTAGTTATTTCAGAATGAAAAAGAGGAAAAGTGTAGGACAAAAACTGAATGGATATAAATTTTGTAGGTTTGCAGAAAAGGAATTTTATCTCATGTGGTCAAAGCTGTCTCAGATTCAGCAAGTCAAAGCCGGTTCATATATAAGTTTAAAAAAAAATGAACTTTGATACCAAAAGCACACTGATATAAAACTAGATTTTGGTTTTCTCCCTATTAAAAATGATAAAGTTTTTTTAAAAAATGATAAAGTTTTCTTGGATTATTGGTCTACTCTTGATAAGGCATTATAAAAGCTTTTTCTTTACTTCTGAATAATATGCCTAGGAAATCAAGATTTTTGTGTCTTATCAGAATAATTCCCTGTGCTTTAAGTTAACCTTTATCATGTCCTCAGTTGTTTAGGAGGATCAAGTTGTCTCACTTTTTGAAAGAGCTAAGGTTTTTTACTATCAGGTTACCTCCTGTAGTTACTTCTGATTTCTTTTATTGTCACTTTGGTTAAATAGGTAGCTCAGGATTGTTTCACAGTGACTTAGGATCTTATTTAAGCAACTGTTCAAACCTTTTGACATTCTGCCTTCCCAAAATCAAATCCTAAGTAAAATCTTGATCTTGATCTGAGGCTATGAGATTTCCAAGTGGGGCTCTGGAAAATCACAAAGGATTTGTTCTTTCACTTAGTAAAAAGAGAGATATTAAAAAATAATTAGGGGGACGCCTGGGTGGCTCAGTTGGTTAAGCGGCTGCCTTCGGCTCAGGTCATGATCCCAGCGTCCTGGGATCGAGTCCCACATCGGGCTCCTTGCTCGGCAGGGAGCCTGCTTCTCCCTCTGCGTCTGCCTGCCTCTCTGTCTGCCTGTGCTTGCGCTCTCTCTCTCTCTCTCTAACAAATAAATAAATAAACTCTTTAAAAAAAAATAATTAGGGTTATTCATATGTTAATGGCATAAAAAATGATTGTCAAGTAAGAAGGGATACCTAACCTTCCTAGATTATATCTGTATGGGTAAATGTCATTAATATAAGTATTTCAGAAATTGTATAAAGTTCATAGCACTTTAGCAATATTCTCACTGTCTATGATATGACCAGCATAATGTTACCAATTAAAGTCCAGTTATTATTTTTAAATGTGGTATGCTACAAAAATAACCAAATTAACTCACATTGGATTTTCAACAATGGCCTTTTATGCTTTTGTTCACAGGTAGTTATTGCTTTACTCTGATACTTTCTTGAAAGTGTTAGGAATCAATTATGGGTCAGAGCATTTCATCCTCAACAAAAAGCGATTCTCTCAGAGAGCCATGGAAAAGAATATGACAGATACTCTAGGATACAGGCTTTTTGGTGTCACTACTTAAAAAAGTTTGAGACCATACCACTAAACTGAGTAAGGATATCTAGAACTCTAGCTGAGAAGCTGACATGTTCCTAAAACTGTTAACCCAAGATCAAGCAGAACAAGAATTAATTACATGGGATTGAATGATCTGATTAAGGATGATTATGGTTTTTTCTTCGGAATTTTGCTAGTTCTTTAATGTTCTATATTCCAGATATAATGTACTCCTTTCTCTTTTTTCTTAAGCTATGTAAAATCTACAACAATTTAGTGACTATACTTTTATAAATGGAAATTGAACACATATTTTTTTCTCTATGCCTGATCCCTCCAGAATTAAGAAATTCTTGTTGAGTATTCTTATTTCCATGACAAAATAGTTATTTGCATAATTTCCGTAAGATACCTGGACCAGGGATGAGGGAGGAGTGAAGTTTCCCCATTTCTCTGGGTCAGAGGGCAAGTTGGAGGCTTCAGTGGCATATGCACTTGGAGACACCTCTGCCCAGCAGAATAGACATTTCACAAGGGTCACTGGCAGCACAGGCAAAAGGAAGAGGCTTGAATAGAAAAAACAAAAAACAAACAAAAAACTGAGTGATCTGTTCTGAAGCACATGAGGAAATCCCCTAAGAAATTTTCCAGAAATAGCAGAGGGAAGACGTAAAACGACTACATTTCAGCAAATGAATCAGTGATAATTTAGTTACAAAAAGGAAATAAAATTTCATTTTGAAGTTACACACTACTGAGGCCAAAAAGTGTGGGTTGCACGTTCTAGAAATTATAAATAACCAGGATTATCATTCCTATTCTAAAACACTCAAACACACAAAATCTATGGCTATTCACCACTTTAAGAAGCAAAATAGAAATGATTTCTTGGCTACAATACCAAAAGCTCAGGCAACAAAGGAAAATACAGACAAACTGGACACTGCAAAAATTAAAAGAGTAAAAAGGGAACCCACAGAATGGTAGAAAACATTTGCAAACTGTATATGTGATAAGAGATTATTATTCAGAATATATAGTTATATAAAGGTGTGGATAGGAGTTATTGCTTAATGGGTATGGAGTTTCAGTATGGGATGATGAAAAAGTTCTGGAGATGGGTAGTGATGATGGTTGTACAACAATATGAATGTTCTTAACACCATTGAAAGTAGCTAAAATGATAAGTTTTATGCATATTTTACTACAATAAAAAGAAACAAAGAATAACCTATCTACCAAAACCCTTGAATTTATTAAACTAGTTAAGTTAGGATATAGTTATGGGACTATAAAAGGATTTCTCAATTTTCGAATGATCACCTTTAAGGAAGCTCTTTCCTAAAATATACCATCTTTTCACAAATCATTAAACATTTGTTAAAGCAGTTAATAAAGAGGGGGAAAAAAGGTAAAGAAAAAAGAAAATATACTAGACCTTTGCAAAACTATATGTGTTTCTTTACAAGGCTATTAAGTATTCTGTATATAAGGGTTTTCCAAATGTTTTGTTTTGAAAAAAACTTTAAAGTTACAGATGTAGTAAAATGAACTTCCTTCTGTCACCAAGGTTTATGTCCAAATGTCCCTCCAGTTATCCTCTTAAAATCATTTGTAGAAAAAATAGTTTTCCTTTCTATCCAGAATCCAATCCAAGATCTGCATTTAGTGGAGATGTGTTCTTTAATCTCGTTTGATCTGGAACAGTTCAGCCTTTTCCAACATAAATAATTTTGAGGAATACAGGCCAACTATAGAATGTCCTTTGCTTGAATCTCAAGCATTCATTTTTATGATTCATTTTTATGATTAGTTTCAGGCAAATGCACTTTGGGCAGGAATACTACCTCGGTGATGTTATGTCTTTCTGAGTGCATCATTTTATGAGGCACCTGACACCAGTTTGTCTATTCTTTTGCATTCTCTCTTGGTAAAGAGAGTGTCCACCAGGTTTCTCCACTATAAGGTTACCCTTTGTTACCCTTATTTTTCCCTTTGTTATTGTAATTTGTGGGGAAGTTCTTTAAAATGAATAAATAATCTGTCAAAGTTGAACTCAATGGTTTTAACATCCATTGATGAGTCTAGTCCTGATTAATTATTTCTATGATGGTTGCAAAATGGTAATTTTCTAACTTGATCATTTTTTTAACTAGATGTTGTTTTAAAATGTAATGTTCTGGAGTGCCTGGGTGGCTCAGTTGGTTAAGCATCTGTCTTCAGCTCAAGTCATGATCCTGGTGTTCCAGGATCAAGCCCTGCATTGGGCTCCCTGCTCAGTGGGAAGTCTACTTCTTCCTCTGCCTCGGCTCCTCCCCACCACCCACGTTCTCTCTGTCTCTCTCAAATAAACTAATAAATATTCTTAAAAATTAAAATGTAGGGGCGCCTGGGTGGCTCAGTGGGTTAAGCCTCTGCCTTCGGCTCAGGTCATGATCTCGGGGTCCTGGGATCGAGTCCTGCATAGGGCTCTCTGCATGGCGGGGAGCCTGCTTCCTCCTCTCTCTCTCTCTCTACTTGCCTCTTTGCCTACTTGTGATCTCTCTCTGTCAAATAAATAAATAACATCTCTTAAAAAATAAAAAAAAAATGTAATGTTTTGTAGCAAATAAATGCATTCTTTTATATGGCAGATATACTGGAAATAAATCTATATTATGACCATGAATGTGAAAAAAATATATTACATTTTTGACCACAGAAGATATAAAAGAGAAAATTAAAGAGGTATGAGAAAATGGACAGATATTTTTGTTTTCTTTCCAAAAAATAGGGGCTTCTTTTGGATGAAAATAGTCATCTAGAACTACGCTAGCGTTTAATATAAAGAGGTCTATTTCCAAGATAAAGGTTTAGAGAGTGAAGGCAACTTTTTAAGGAAGTCTGATTATAAACAACCATGCAGAGAATAACATCAATTGATAACAATCAGGGATTAGTGAGAAAGATTGGTTTGGAGTATTTACTTCTTTAAAGCTTATTTTAAATATTATCTTAAAATGGAGTATAGTGATTTTAATTGTATTTAGCTCTTTTTTAGAAGTTCCCTTACTGTGGTCCACAGAACTAAGGACCATTAGTCATGTAACAGCACAATATAGTAATTGCACATAACAAACTAGCAAGAAAAACCTTCTGATGCTGAACTTGCAAAAATTAGGTGAGAAAAACCTTAAGTCAGTGGTTCAAAACCGTGATAGCACAAAAGAAACACCTGGGAGCATTTAAAAAGCTCAGACCCCACTTCAACCTAGTTATACCAGCTAACATGGGTATGTTGAAAAATCTCCCCAGGTGGTTCTAATGTGCAGAGTTGAGGACCACCACCCATTAAGGAAACAATTAAATCTCAGGCTGGTTAAAGCTTCCTGCCCAGTTCCCCATTGCTTTTTTTATCCTAGGCTAGGATCTTTGTTTTTCTCCCAAAGCCCATTGGAGTATGACTAGAGGTCCTCTTTCAGCATCTGTACCCACTTGTCTTACTTATTACCTCTTATAGTTCCTTCTTCACAGTTGAACATATAATAAATATTTCCAATTCTCTGGATTCTTCTGCAAAGAATCCCTTTCATTTTTTTGAAGTTTTTATTCTAATTCCAGTTAGGTCACATGCAGTGTAATATTAGTTTCAGGTGTACAATACAGTGATTCAACACTTCCATACAACACCTGGTGCTCATCATGACACGTGCACTCCTAAACCCCATCACCTATTTAACTCATCCCCCCCACCCACCACTCTTCCAGGAACCATCAGTTCTCTATAATTAAGAGCCTGTTTCTTGATTTGTCTCTCTCTTTCTCACTTGAATCCCTTTCATTTTAGGGGTTTTTGATGCAACAAACAAGGTATAAAACATACATTGTGGAAACTATAAATATTGTGAAGATTTTAGTTAATTCTTAAGGCATCTATTGCTATTTGAAATATAAACAAAATTCACCTTGCTGTTTTCCCTTCCTAGCCTCTTTTCTTTGATAATATAGAATAATTCTCCATACTTTCATTGTATTACTTTTACTCCCCAGGGCTTAAGTTCACTAGGATTCAACATTCCCAATAAGAATCCCCAAACTTTCCATCTGATACCCTTCTTAGAGGTCCCAATGATTTTACTAAGGCAAATATATCAATGTATAAATTCATATGCATATATATGTGTGTATACACACACACATGCTGGTTATATATAGCAGAATATGCAACTGCTGTAGGATTCCAGTTTTATACTTCAGGGAACTGTCTTATTCAATCTCTAGTCTCCCTGTTTTGCATCGGAAAACACTCCCCTAGAGTGTCCTGCTGCTGCATATTGAAAATTGTAACCGGTTAAAAAGTAAAATACATGTAAAACTAACATCTAAGCCAAGGAAATCCATTTTTTTGATGTATTAAATTCATTTTATAACATGCCCAGCAGCAATTAGAAATACTGAATGAGAGTGAAAACAGAGGGAAACATAAATATTAACAGTCATGATAAGTTCTGCTGATGAATACTTACAGGAATTTCTTGAAATGCTTCTAAATCCTAATATGAATATTTTAACACTACAAAATACATTTTTGAGGTAAGTCAGTGTTATAAACTCTTGTCCAAATGTAAAACATATTTCTGAACATCTAATTTCAGCAAACTTATGTTCATTTAAGTAAAAATGCTGGGAAAGTATAGTTCTTTCAAGTTCAACACAAGGGTTCTATTTAATCAAACATTTCCATCTTTGAACAAGTTGGAGCATTTGGCTGCTCTGGTCACAATAAGTAATCGTGGACCATGCTCGTTTTCTATGGTCTCTCCATAGAAGATTGACTCTACCAATGGAAGTCTCTGGATATTGTACATTGGCAAAGAGAGAAAAGAGATAACTTAGCTATCTTAGCACTTCATCATTTTTCATCCAACATGCAAGTTGCTATTTTCATTGAACTTGTTTTCTTTCTCTCCACCTTAAAGTGATAAACAATCATACTAAGAAAACTACACTGAACCTTTCCTGTTTTACTCTTTTGTAAAATGGAACTCTGACTTCTGGTCTCTCGTTCATTGTTTTATGACACCATTGTGATAAAACAACTGAAAAAAATGCCACCATGCTAGTTATAATAGAATTTAATCTATGCAATTAGATATTAGAAATTCAGAAGCTGTATCTGGCCAAAAAGGCTTAATATGATTCGGGAGGTTTGGTCCAAACCCAACCAGTGTAAAGCTACATGATTTTGAAGAGACCACTAACAAAATAAAATACCATGTAAATAAAGTAGGAGTTAAAAAACAAACAAGCAAAAAGATATAGAAGAAAGTCCCAGAATCCAAGAAATAGTCTTTGGCTAGGAAACACTTTATTAGCTATAGCTTTTTACTTCTGGAATTACTCCTCACCAAAATTTAGTTACACTCAGAATAGGGTGTTGGGGAGTTTCTTCCCAAAGTGGTCTTAAGGCTCTTCGGTTTCAGTAAAGAAGCTATCATGCTTCCCTAATGTTCATTTATTTGCCTTTATACACCATAATTGAAAAAAAAGTAAAGACCGTAATTGCATACAAAATGCTACATTACTTTTCATTTGAAAAAAAAAA
>RCUC01150172.1:0-49539 GCA_003697995.1 Taxidea taxus jeffersonii | reverse complement strand
GCCTCCTGGATTTTGATGCTTGTTCCCCTTGCTATATTAGGGAAATTCTCTACAATAATCCTCTCCAGTATACCTTCTGCTCCTATTTCTCTTTCTTCTTCTTCTGGAATCCCAATTATTCTAATGTTGTTTCATCTTATGGCATCACTTATCTCTCGAATTCTCCCCTCGTGGTCCAGTAGTTGTTTGTCTCTCTTTTGCTCAGCTTCTTTATTCTCTGTCATTTGGTCTTCTATATCACTAATTCTGTCTTCTGCCTCATTTATCCTAGCAGTAAGAGCCTCCATTTTTGATTGCACCTCATTAATAGCTTTTTTTATTTCAACTTGATTAGACTTTAGTTCTTTTATTTCTCCAGAAAGGGTTTTTATTTCTCCTGACAGGGTTTCTCTAATATCTTCCATGCCTTTTTGAGCCCGGCTAGAACCTTGAGAATCGTCATCCTGAATTCCAGATCTGACATATTACCAATGTCTGTATTGATTAGTTCCCTAGCCTTCGGTCCTGTCTCCTGCTCTTTTTTTTGTGGTGAGTTTTTCCGCCTTGTCATTTTGTCCAGATAAGAATCCGCTGTTCTCCTTGTTAAGTGAACTTGGTCTTGGCTGTATTTCTTTGATCTTCTGGGGGAGGGGCCTGTTGTAGTGATTCTCAGGTGTCTTTGCCCCAGGCGGAGTTGCACCGCCCTTACGAGGGGCTGGGCTAAGTAATCCTCTCAGGTTTGCTTTCAGGAGCTTTTGTTCCCTGAACGCCCTTTCTGTAGAGTTCCGGAGGACGGGAATGACAATGGCGGCCTCCCAATCTCCGGTTCAGAGGAGCCGAGAGCTAGGGGCCCCAGTCTTCAGTGCGCCTTCAGAGAAAAGCGTTTAATCCCTCCAGTCTCCCAAGCCCACGTTTGTGCCGGAGACCGCACGCACCCGCCCGCAGACCGCGCGCGCCCGCCCGTAGACCGCGCTCAGAGAAAATCGTGCGTCAGCAGTCCCGTCTCACTGGCTTCTGGGAGTGCTCCGAGCTCACCCAGCCTGTGACCAAGCGTCTCTGTCTCTGGCAGAGTCCCACCTGGAGTCTCCGGAGCCCGTAGATCCCTGAGCTCTCCCGGGTCGGAGTCTCCCCGGATCTTGTGGGGACCCCTCGCACAGAGCACCGGCCAGTGCCACAGAGCACCGGTCCGTGTCACAGACCACTAGGAAATCTCGGCTCTGTCTCCGCAGCCGGCTTCCCCGCTCTAATACCTGTGAGCTCTGTGACACTCAGACACCCCCGATCCTTCTGTGACCCCGTGGGACCTGAGTCCACGTTGTCCCCGTGAGGTCTTCACCCCAGTTTAGCCTCTGGAGTGATGTCCCTCCGTGGAGCCGACTTTTAAAAGTTCTGATTTTGTGCTCCGCCGCTTGCGGGGAGCCGGCCCCTCCCCCTGGGGTCTATCTTCCCGTCCCGTTGGATTCACTTCTCCGCTGGTCCTACCTTTCAGAAAGTGGTCGATTTTCTGTTTCTAGAATTGTTGTTTTTCTTCTCTTCGATCTCCTGTTGGATTTGTAGGTGTTCGGAATGGTTTGATAGGCTATCTAGTTGATCTCCTGCTGGCTGATGTCGTCTCAGCCTCCTACTTCTCCGCCATCTTGGAAAATCCCCCTACTCTTAGATTTTTTATTTCACACCTCAAATTTTCAAATTTGGGTTTATATTGCCTGACCGGCTCAAGTTTCTTTTTCCCCAGAATTATTATGCTGTGAGATTCTTCCTCTTTTATAATGGTCCATCTCTTCTCTGTGTTATCCTTTGTCTTCAATTCTTCCTTGTCCTTGACTAATTTAAATTATGAAACAAATCTACAACATTTCAAAGGAATCTTTTCCCATCAGCCAAGATTATTCACCAGCCAAGAAAGCCTTGGGGCAACCAGGTTACTTATTAAATCTTGATGAAGATCAGTGAGATCTAGAATTTGCTTCCTCCTGTTGGGTAACTTATAAATGAAGCAATAATATTGTGTATCTTAAATTCGTTACCACTTATGGGCATATTACATATTTTATTTTGGAATATGTTGCAGATCAGTTTACAGAAAAAGAATTTCAAAGCCTGTTATCAAATTCCTCCTCTATGTCACTTGGCAATGAGGCACTAAAAACAATTGCAACAGGTGGATATATCCAGCGTTCATGAACCATATACTTTATATAGAAACTGAGAGTTTCAAAAGTTTGAAGCAGTTAAATCAACCAACCTTTAAGTTAAAAATAAAGAGTTGCTTAAATTGTCAACCAAAATTACAATTTTGATTAGAGAAAGACAACACAAATAACTTTGATCTGTGACCCTAACTTAAAAGAACCCATCTGTTAATGATATCAATCAAAAGTAGCACAAACGCCACATGATTCCACACATAAATGGAATTAAAAAAAAAGAATATATAAACAAAAAGCAAGATCATAACTATAAGTACAGAGAACAAATTGGTACTGGTAGAGAGCTGGGGGTTGGGCAAACTGGGGAAAGAGCCTCCAATTATGGAATAAGTAAGTCATGGAAATAAAAAGCAGAGCATAAGGAATATAGTTAATGATGCTGTAATTGTGATTAATGGGACAAATGGTAACTACACTTGTGGTGAAAACAGCATAATACATGAATTTGTCAAATCACTAAGGTGTACACCTGATACTAATGTAACATTGCATATCAACTATATTCAAAGAATATAATAGTTAATTTCCAGGTTAACTTGGAAGACAAAGGAATGTTGACTAAGCAGATAGAAGCTATCAGGACCAAACACAATGACAGATATGATAATATCTGCCATCACTGGGGAGGCAATGTTCTAAGTCCAAAGGCAGTGGCTTGCATAGCCAAGTTGGAAAAGGCAAGGGCTAACAAACTGGCCACCAAACTGGGCTAACTGAATGCTGTTGAATTTTCTGTACACAAAAGTCATAAAAGGTTCTTTTTTTGGTGAAAACAGACACATCGAGATTGCTTATTTGAAATAGGTAAGTTTCTAGTCATTCTTTGAAAATTTCTTTTAGTTCAATTTTCAAAAATTAGTAACAAAAATGTGTAAGATATATCTTGACAATCTCCAATTTCATGATATTTGTTTTTGAAAGATTACGAATAATTTACTATTATCAACAGATACATTATCTATCTATCTATCATCTATCTACAGAGAGAGAGCATCCTTGAGGGTCTTTTCTACTCTGCCCATCCCTTATCCTCTTAATATAGTGCTTTTTTCCCCCAAGTAGATATTCACTAATTTACATTGAGATATAATATGTGCTAATAATTTCTAACGGAATCTCCATGCATGGCTGAAAGGAGGAATTTTAACCAAGGTGGCCATTAGAGAAATGTAAAAGAGGATAACAAGAAAAATATATCATTCATTTGTTCAAAGCCTACTCTTTGCGGATGCTATCATAAGCACAGTGGGGGGTGGAAAAAAAAAGACATGATCTAGACTTCAAGTAGCTTATCAATAATTAAAGATATAAGGTGTACATATGGGTATACTAGTCACTAAGCAGGAAGCAAAAGATATAAGTGACAACTGAAACATCTGGGACTTAAAGAGAGGTAGCGATCACTTCCATTTGAGAAAATTCTAAAGACAGTTCATAAATAGACTGATGACAATTAGCATAGCTAAGTTAATAATTACCTAAATGGGTTGAAGCGAAAACAGAGTGGCAGTGATCAAAACTGATTCTTTGGATCCTGTCAGAATCTTACCAAAACTGTGTCAGCAGAGCTATAACAGGGAGCCCATGACTAAAAGACACATTGCTTATGCGGCTATGATTTGCAAATTAATCAATCTGCCAATTTGATCACGGTGATTCCTAAGAGTTTTATATTAGATTCATTTAGCAATTTTATGTGTATAGATTGTCATTTTTTTTAATTTTTAAAGAACGTTTTTCTCTAAATTATGCAGCTTTTGTGCCAAAAATTTTGAAACATTCAGGTTGCTCAGTCATGGCTACAAAACAACTACCATGAAACAACTACCATGAAATCAAAGGGTCTGCGGTAAAATATTTAGCTAGAAATTCAAAAGCCTAGTTAATATTTAACTCAAAAACTCATATAATAAAAAGGTGATAATGAATGTGACTCATGGTAACCATTAGAGTTGTATAAAATTAAATTAATGATGGTTTTAAAACATGAAATGATCATTTAAAGGGAAGAAAATTAGTTTTGTGTGACCATATGCTTCAAATTGAGAATAGATTCAGAAACCATCAAAAAGCACCAAAATAATGCAGAGACAAAATATCTTTTTGTTATATTTGACTGTTATCAAACACTTGGAGATTCTCCACTGCTTAAGGGTGATCCCCTTCCCACATTTCTCAGCATGGGATACAAGCTGTCCCCAACACTCTTATCCCTGCTTGCTTTTCTAGGGTCCAACATACCGAATCTCTGCTTTAGCAAAGTTGCATTTTTTTTCTTTAAAATTGCAAAAGGTCTTCCCATATCTTGACTTTTGCTGCTAGAATATAAACCCTTCTCCACATCTCTGGCTGGAATAAGCCCAATGAATATACCACTGAGGTCCAATGAATATACCACTTCTTTAATGAAGTAAAATAATCTCTGCTACAATGGCCCTAAACTTGACTAGACATTGCACAAATTAATGGAGAACACTGGGAAGAGTGTGGACAACATCTCAAACCAAGGAATACTTCAAAAATATCTACCAGATGTACTTGATTCCTGAAACAATGGATCAGAAGAAAAGGGAGGAAGATGGAATAAGAAAGAACAGAAAAACTGAGATAGGCCAGGGTGTGTGTGTGTGTGTGTGTGTGTGTGTGTGTGTGTGTGCATGGGGGTTGGGAGGAAGGCATGGAAGAACAAAGATGCAAGGTGTTATAAGGAATCTTACTCAGGGATGTTGTAAATTTAGACTTGGTTCCAGTAGACATCAAGAGATTTTTTTTTTAAGTTGCTTTTAATTAAGCAAGATGTGAGGAACAAGCCTTGCTGTCCAGGGAGGATTTTGACACTAAAAAGAATAAACAAAATGCTGGCCTAGTTACATAGACTAGGCCAACAGAGATGGAGGCAGACGGTTTCTCCTGACATCCAAAACAGGAGGCCTCTGGCAATGAAACAAACTACTGACCAACTCAATTATTCAAGTCTCTTCCCTCCTTATTTTCATGTGATAGACAGTAAAACAAATTAACAGAAAAACAAAGATCAAGAACAATACAGAAGGCTTTTTTTGGTTATTATAAGCTATCAAAGCTATCAATGTGATTATCATCATGAGAAATACAATCACCTCAGCACAGGACTTTTTTCATGAGGCAAGAATGATTTATCTAACCTGGAGAAGATGTACGTGTTTTTTTTTTTAATAACATCTGTCCATTATTTATATGTTAATAAATGTTTATAACTCTGATTGGGCCAAAAAGATATTCAAAGTTCTTAAGTGAAAATTTGGAATAATGAAAGTATATATTAACTTACCAGATTACTATTGATTTTAAAAAGGTAAGATACTTACAGTGCTCAGAATGTTGTAATTAATTAATTAGCTAATTAATTAATTTTAAAAAATTTTATGTATGTCCGAGAGAGGGAGAGAGAGAGAATAAACAGGGAAACAACAGAGGGAGAAGCAGTTTTCCTACTGAGCAAGGAGCCTGATGTGGGGCTCAATCCCAGGACCTGAGTCGAAGGCAGATGCTTAACTGACTGAGCCATCCCACTCAGGATGTTTTTATACATAGTTTACTGTTAACTGGAAAATTAGAAATCTTATATTATGAGGTATTCTAAATTTATAATGCTTTTATTTTACTCTACGGTATTAGAAACTAAAATAGGTAGCAATTGTTTGGTAAATATAGACCTTGTTATTGCTTAGTGTTTCTTTCCATAAAGTTTTCAATTATCTAATTCAACAACCCATGTTTTTTCTCTAATGTGGGAAGATTAGATGTGGAAAAGGGTCTACACCATAGGCAGCTCATATTAGTCTTCTAATTAATATGTGATATTACATAAAAATTTTCAACTTGAGAATTTTTAAAGGCTCTATATGACTAAGTTTATTATTTTAATGAAACATATTGAGATATAATCCATATGTCATAAAGCTCACCCCTTTAAATTATCCTATTCAATGACTTTTAGTATATTCATACAGTTGTACAATAATTACCACTCTGCAATTCTAGAACATTTTCGTCATCCTAAAATGAAACCGTATCTTAATTAGCAGTCACTCCACATCTTTTACTCCCTAGAGCCCTTGGCAACTGTAAATCTACCCTCTGTCTCTATATATTTACCTATTCTGGACATTTAAAATAAAGGAATTATCTAATTTGAAGCCTTTGTGTATGACTGCTTTGATTTAGCATAATATTTTGTGATCCATCTGCATTGTAGCTTGTATTAGTAATTCTTCCATTTTCATGCCCAAATAATATTCTGATGTTTGGGTATATTACATTTTGTTTATCCATCCATTAATTGATGGACATTTGGATTATTTCCACATTTGGCTATCATATATAATGATACTATGAACATTTCTATACTAATTTTTGTGTGGGCATGTTTTTACTTCTCGGATATGTTCCTAGAAGTGTAAGTGCTGGGTCTATGGTAACTCTGTTCCAATTTTTGAAGAACTGCCAGATTATTTTCCAAAGTGGCTCTACCAGTTTACATTCCCACAAATGATATATGGGGGATTCCAATTTCTCCAAATACTTATCAATATTTGTATGGTCCATCTTTTTTATTACATTAATTCTAGTAAGTGTGAAGTGGTATCTCCTTTTGGCTTTTATTTGCTTTTTCCTAAAAACTGATGAGAATAGAAAATTCTCATTTGCTTCTTGGCCATTTATATAGTATCTTGTTTGGAGAGATGTCTGTTCAAACACCTTGCCCATTTTTTAGTTGGGTTATTACTATTTCATTGTGAATAGTGAGAATTCTTTATATATTCTCATATCAGTCCCTCAACAGATATGACTTACAAATATTTTCTCCAATTCTATGGGTTATCATTTCAAATACTTGATAGTATCATTTGAGTCACAAATGTTTTAACTTAGATGAATTTCAATATATCTACTTTTTCTTTTGCCATTGTAAATTGATGTAGTGTCTGTGAAACCATCGCCTAATCCATGATCGCAAACCATATGCTTTCCTCAAATAGCTCATAGCCTGATCTCACACTTAGGGCTATGATCAATTTTTGGTTCATTTTTATATATGATGAGGTAGGGGGAAGGTAGAATCCAAATTCATTTTTTTGCATACATATATTCAGTTGTTTCAGCACCATTTGTTGAAAAGACTATTTTCCCATTTGATTATCTTGACACTTTTGTTTTGAAAATCAATTGGCCATGAATGTAAAGGTTTATTTCTGGACTTTAAATTCTGTTCGGTTAATCCTCATTTCTATATTTATGTTAGTACCATACTGGCTTGATTACTATAGCTTTATAATAGGTTTTGAAATTGAAATTGTGAGTCCTCTGACACTATTCTTTTTCAAGATTGTTTCTACTATTCTGGGTCCTTTGTTTATCTATATGAATTTTAAAGCTTATGACCAAAATTTAAAAGCTTTTTGTACATTCTTTGTGGTTCTCTATGTAGATAATCATGCTATCTGCAAATAAGAATAATAAGAAAAATTTTATTTCTTCCTTTCTGGTTTGTATGTTTTTTAGTTTGCTTGGTTTTTTTTTTTTTTTGTTTTACTGCAGTGGTCAGAACCACTTCCAATATTATGTTGAATGAGTACAGTAATAGGAACATTTTACCTTCTTCCTAATTTTAAGGGGAAAGCATCCAGATTATATACTTAATCTCACCATTAAGTATAATGTTAGCTGTAGGGTTTTTTAAAAAATAGATATTCTTTATCAAGATGAGGAAATTTTCTGTGCCTTTTTTTAACTGAGAATTTTGTCATGAATATGTGTTCAATTTTGTCAAATGCTTTTACTGGATTGATTGATATGATCATGTGATTTTTTTTCTGTTAATGTGGCAGATTACATTGATTGTTTAATTCTTGAGTACTGAAGCAGTCTTCCATATCTGGGATAAACTCCTCTTGTTTATGGTGAATAATTTTTATTACAAATTATTTTGTTAATATTATATACTATATATTATATATTGCTGAATTCTAGTTTTGATATTTCAAGAACTTTTACTTCTATTCATAAGGGACATTGATCTGTAGTTTTCTTTTTTTATACTATTTGTCTCATTTTGATATTAGGGAAATGTTAGCTTTATAAGAAGAGTTGGGAAGTGTTATAAGTATGTATTAAACAGATATACTAGAAGTCATTAGTATTCTTTCTCTTTCAAATGTTTCACCTTAAAAAAATCATGCATTTATGATAAGATAATTCTATTTTGGTAATGCCTTTATTGGAACTGTGCTCAGATGATTGGGCATATATGTATAATTTTAACATTTTCAGGGTGAGAAATGTAATTTCAAGACAGTTAAAAATCAGTAAAAGTTAAGTCAATCAAACTAGCCTATCATATCTTCATGTTTAAGAAAAAGTGCTACCAAGAAACAGGTGTTCTTATGTGGTTTTGTAACTCACTAGGAAAGCAAATCCAAATGACAGCATTCTAAAATTATTATGCTGAGGCAATAGTAACACACTTGATGGATAGTTTGCCAAAATGGTCCTTTGAATGATGATATACTTTTGAATGTATAAATTACATCTTATATTTTAATAACCCCAACCTGCCACATATTTTTCAAAAATAATTATTTTATATATTGTCTTCTCAAAAATCACAGATTGTAAGCTCTCTGAGGACAGATTTTCTGCCTCACACATTCATATCCTTCACAATGCCTAACAACTGTGTTCTTGATAAGATGGCTTGAGTGGACTCACTGACAGATGAGCACAGTGCTTCAGTGTATAATTCAGGAATCAGAGAGATGGTCTTCATAAAGGAAATAAATCTTGATTTTGTTACAAGGTTTACATAATGATTTTGCATTATAAAAGATAAAACTCTTTAAATGACAAAGACAAAACCAATTTAAAAAAATAAAATGGTAAACTGCATTTGCAGAATTGCTTTTGGATACTGGGATATACATGAAATGAATTAATGGAAAATACTGAAGTGATAAATTTAATATTATGGTCTAAAGAGTTGTTATGATACAAGTAAAACTAATCAATTTAGATTATTCAGTTTAGTTATTATTTTCACTTCAGGGGAATTCCTGAATCATTAAACTTGGTAATTTCTATAGCTACTATGGGTCTCTGATTACATCGCTCACCTAATGAAACAGTAAACAGATTACCAAATTAAAAGACCCCAAGGGGGAAAAGGCTAAAATATTCATCTTTACAAATTTCAAATATTTTTATTTTTAAAGATTTTATTTATTTGAGAGTGAGCGAGCACGAGCTGGGGTGGGCGTAGGGAGAGGGAAAAGCAAACTGCCCCCTGCCCCCAGCAGGGAGTCAAATGCGGAGTTCAGATGCAGGGCTCTATGAAGGGCTTGCCAGGCTCTATCCCAGGACTCTGAGATCATGACCTGGGCCAAAGACAGACATACTACCAACTGAGCCACCCAGGCGCTCCTCAAATTTCAAATTTTTAATCAGGCAATCCTTAGCTATCTTGGCTTAATGAAGTTTTACCACGTAACTAAGTATAGAGTATCAAGATTTTTAAAAAATATTTTATTTTTAAAATCATAGCAATAGTTTTATGATATTTAGAGATGAAGGTTTATAGGGACACAGGATTTTTATATAAGCATGTATAGAGACAAAGCAAAATTCTTGAAGTTCAAGGAAAAAGCTGAAATGACAATTGTAAAATGAGTGCTTTCCCATTTTTCTATTTATGTTTTGTTTCCTTTGAGTAAGTGTACTTGTATATCGTGAGTTCTTCCCTGACTGGCAGTCACTCCATGCAACCCCTACTAGAGGATGGGGTTTCCCTTCCCTTAATAAACCATTTGACAAGGACTGCATCGTGACTCTGGGTAGAAGCTAACCTCATCAACGTGCTTCTCATTTAAAGCATATCTTTTGAAGTCTGGTGATTGGCTATGTGGTGGGTAAATGTCTATGTATACAGAAACTGACATGATTTTCAAGATAGGTAGGGTGAGGGTAATATGCAATTTGCAAAAGCATATCTAATAATATACTGTTATAACTGGGAAACAGATAATGTGAGCTTGAACTCAGTACAAACCGCAGAAAGTTAAGTTCTATAAAATCTTCCTAGCTGAGTGAGCCAATGGTTTTAAAAAGGCTGAGAAACATGGGTTACCATTTAGAAAGAAACTCTTTAACTATAGTAAAGTTTGCTTATTCTTTGATCACACTGATCAACTCTACTTATTTTGTTGTTATTGTTGTTCGCTTTTTAATTTTTTATGGTTTACTCTTCCTTAATTTTTTAGATTTGAGTCTAATTAACATAGTGTTATATTAGTTTCGGGTGTGCAATGTAATGATTCAACAATTCTATATAGTACTCAATGTTCCACACAGTAAGTGCACTCTTTTTTTTTTAAGATTTTATTTATTTATTTGACAGACAGAGATCACAAGTAGGCAGAGAGGCAGGCAGAGAGAGAGGAAGGGAAGCAGGCTCCCTGCTGAGCAGAGAGCCAGACATGGGGCTCGATCCCAGGACCCAGGGATCATAACCCGAGCCGAGCCGAAGGCAGAGGCTTAACCCACTGAGCCACCCAGGCACCCCAGTAAGTGCACTCTTAATCCCCTTCATTTAAGTCACCCATCCACCCACCCAACTACCCTCCACCAACCACTAGCTGGTCCTCTGTATTCGAGTCTGTTTTTTTGTTTGTCTCTTTTTTCTGTTTGTTCATTTGTGTTGTTTCTTAAATTCCACATATGAGTGAAATCATACGGTATTTGTCTTTCTCTGTCTGACTTATTTTACTTAGCATTGTAACTTCTGGTTCATCCATGTCATTGCAGGCAAGATCTCATTCTTTTTTATGGGTGAGAAATACTGCATTGTTTGTGTGTGTGTGTGTGTGTGTGTGTGTGTGTGTGTGTATGTAAATACCTCATCTTCATCTTCATTACCCATTCATCTATTGATGGGCACTTGGGTTTCACATTTTTGCTATTGTAAATAATGCTGCAATAAACATAGGGGTTCATATATCATTTTGAATTTGTGTTTTCATTTTCTTTAGGTAAATACCCAGTAGGGGAATTACTGGATCATATAGTAATTCTATTTTTAATTTTTCAAGGAACCTCCAAATTGTTTTCCACTGTGGCTGTATAAATTTGCATTCCCACCAACAATGCATGAGGGTTCGTTTTCCTCCACGTCCTCATCAACACTCGTTATTTCTTGTCTTTTTGATTCTAGCCATTCTGACAAGTGCGAGGTGATATATCATTGTGGCAAATGTAATTTCTATTTACATTTTCTTGATGATTAGTGATATGGAACATCTTTTCATGTGTCTATTGGCCATCTATCTTCTTTATAAAAATGTCTGATTGGGTCCTCTGCCCATTTTTTAATCAGATTATTTGTGGTTTTTGGTATAAGTTCTTTATACATTTTGGATACTAACCCCTAATCAGATATATCATTTGCAAATATCTTCTCCAATTCCGTAGGTTGCCATATTGTTTTGTTGATGGTTTCCTTCACTGTGTAAAAGCTTTTCAATTTGATACAGTCCCAATAGTTTATTTTTGCTTTTGTTTCCATTGCCTGAAGAGATATATCTAGAAAAATAACTCTTTTGCCAATGTCCAAGAGATTATTGCTTGTCTTCTTCTAGGAGTTTTGTGGTTTCAGGTCTCACATTTATGTTCTTAATCTATTTTGAGTTTGTCTTTCTGTGTGGTGAAAGAAAATGGTCCAGTCTCATTCTTTTGCATGTAGCTGTCCCCCTTTTCCAGCACCATTTGTTGCAGAGACTATCTTTTCCCCATTGATTTTCTTGCCTCTGTTGAAGATTAATTGACCAAACAAGTGTGGGTTTATTTCTGGGCTCTCTATTCTTTTCCATTGATCTATGTGTCTATTTTTGTGCCAGTACCATACTGTATTGATTGTAACAGCTTTGTAGTATAGCTTGAAATCTGGAATTGTGATACTTCCAGTTTTGTTCTTTCTCAAGATTTGTTTTTTTTTTTTAATTTCTTAATGCACAAATGTGAAATACCTGTAAAACAATCCATAGATATTTATTTTAGTTTGTTAACATTTGAAAATGTATTCTGAAAATGAAAAAATTATATACATACCTCTCTTCATTCCTTTCTGCATTAAGGAGTTAGAGTACTCTCCTAATAAAGAGGACATTATGAATTAGAAGAGTGAATAGAGTCTCCACAAATGTGTAAGAAACACTTTGTTCTTGTCATTATCTTTACTTGTGGAGTATATACCACATTCTGTTTGTGTACCAGTAAGTATGCACTAAAAACCCAGACTTCCTCCTTGGAGTCCAATTCTATGGCTCAACCACTTCTATTTGACATTTATGTATAAATATGTTTTTATTTATTTTTTATTTTTTAAAGATTTTATTTATTTGCGAGAGAGAGAGATGGACAGACAGAGCAAGAGCAGGGTGAAGTGCAGAGGAGAAGGAGAAACAGGCTCCCCACTGATCAGGAAGCCTGACATGGGACTCGATGCCAGGACCCTGGCAT
Source organism: Taxidea taxus jeffersonii (assembly GCA_003697995.1). Lineage (NCBI taxonomy): Eukaryota > Metazoa > Chordata > Mammalia > Carnivora > Mustelidae > Taxidea > Taxidea taxus. The sequence goes on along the minus strand of RCUC01150172.1, from coordinate 36,802 downwards.
CATGACCTGAGCCAAAGGCAGATGTTTAACCAACTGAACCACCTATGTGCCCCAACAGTGGCACATATGTTTTTAAATCACTTAAGCTAAATCTATGACAGAACATAAGACGATTGCCCATGAAAAGGCATTTTGAATTATGTACATGCTAATTTCAGGCTCAATTGAATTTTTTAAATTAAACCAATCTTAAACTTTATTTTCTCTAATCTCATATAGAAGAAAGGAATTTTAAAAGAACATAGCTGAAGCCAACTAAACTATATTGTTTTCAAAGGTTTGTTTCATATGAAGATACATTTTAAGCAGATATTTGACTTTCATTGTTTAACTCCTCCAGAGGACATTAGCATTCACTCCCTGCACCTGGTATCACAGTAAATATCAGTTTACAAACTAAATCAGGGCTCTAGTTTATGTTATAAACTGCTGACTATGGTCAATTTGGCATACAGTGCATGTTTCACATTATTTGAAGCAAATTCTTGTTTCAAAAACTTTAGCTTGTAACCTTGTCTATTGAAGCCCCATTTTGTAGATAACCAATACTATTTTTATTTACCCTGGAGAAATAGGACTCCAAGAAAACCATGCAGTAAAAGCTCAATAAATACTTAAAGTTGAACTGATTCAAAATTACTAACTGATTCAAAATTATTATCCCTTTTAGGAAAAGTGGGAATCCAGAAGATTTTTACCTCTTTGAACAAAAGAAAATAAGAATCTAGGTATTAGATCACTCAACTTTTGCCTGATTCTTCAGTGTTTATTAACAGTCTAATATGTGCTCTTCGGCAGTACACATTCCCAAGGACTCCATAATCTAGACCAAGAGAAGTCAAGTAAACCAAATCACACCTCAGCATGCTATGTGCTGCTCAGTCAGGATGATCAGTCAGGGAGGGCTTCTGAGAGTAGGTGACTCTTAAGTTACTGTATTATGGAAAACAGAAGTGGAAGTGCAGGATGAATTCACTGAGGGAGGACGTTCCTGTCAGGAGCAACAGCTTATACAGTGTCTTAGAGACACAGGCAAGGAAGCTTTGCTCAAGGAACTCCAGATAATTCATATGGAGAAAAAAAAAGATGAGATGGGGAAATGGAGGGGAGCAGTGAAAGGTAAGAATTCAGTTTGCCACTTTAAGGAGTTTGGAATGAAAAATCGTTGAAGGTTTGTAAATGGAGGGACGACATAATCTGATTGGCACAATCTGAGGAAGGCCCTAAATTGTTCCCAGTGTGGAACAGAATAACAGCGGTGTTAAAACTGCTGAGCCAATGAGGAAGAGGAGCAGTTTAGACCTTTGCTGTGAAGTACTAATAACTGGTTTTAAGTATAACGAATTTTTCTCATGTTAAAATCTCTAGTTAAATTTAAATACCATGTCTCTTTCCCAGGGCTAACATATTCAGCTGCCTTTCTCCATGGCCCAACCCTTGCTCACTGTGCTTCCCTCTATGTGTTGTTTATTAATACTGGGTAGAGTGCACTGGCTGCTCTCACGAAGCTGCTAATGAAGAGTGTGAGAAAGTGTTTCCTGGGAGGAAAAGCCCACCTATGATGTCAGGCAATCCTGAAGTAGATCTTGGTTCTGTCAGTTTTCATGCAGTGGCCTTGTGGAACCCCTAAAGCCTCGGAGCTATGCTGTCCTCACCTCAAAATTAAAAACCAAAATAGCTATCTAGCAAGGCTGTGAGAATTGAAGATCATTTGTGTATGGCCTCTAGAAAAGAGGAAGCCCTCACTGAGCACTACACATATTCATTATTATTATTATTATTATTTTAATATTTTATTTATTTATTTGACAGGCAGAGATCACAAGCAGGCAGAGAGAGAGGAAGGGAAGCAGGCTCCCCGCTGAGCAGAGAGCCCGATGCGGGGCTCGATCCCAGGACTCTGGGATCATGACCTGAGCCGAAGGCAGAGGTTTTAACCCACTGAGCCACCCAGGCGCCCCTACACATGTTTATTATTAAAGAAGAAATGGCATGAGCAAATTTCACATTTTCTAGTTGCTCTTTCAAAGACAAACAGACATTGGCGGGAACTCCCAGTAGAGGACTGGGGCATGGAACTCTCCTGTCACTCTGATTCCAGGTTATTAATACTTCCAGGCAGCTCAGCCGCTGAACTGCTCTAGAAACCTATGCGAAAGAGTCTTGGCTTTAACTATGTAATCAACCTGACAGGGCCACGGCAGAAATAGATGTGAACACCGTGGCCAGGTGGCCTTAGGGATTGTGGAGTGCAATTAACCTCCTCACTTCCATTCACAGAATGCTCTGAGAGAGGCAGCTGCCTTGTCACTGGCTGAGCTTGGGTCTGGATATTAATTCCAACAGCATTTGTGCTCCCTAAGTGTGGTCCCGATCAGAGCCACTTCCAGAGAATAGAGAACATGAAATGGAGACTGTCTGAGGCACCAATTCTCCCAGAAAACCTTTGGGAAATATCAAAGAATGCAAGCAAGCAGAATGGTTTAGGAGAAGGAAAGCTGGCACTTCTCTCATATATTCATATTTTCATATGAATATAATGATACAGCCCACGCCATTTCTGAATGTAATAAGGATGTAATCCACAGTTTAAGCAGAAAAACCTGGTTAGAGAGCAAATAGGGAAAATTTATCTTGAACAGTATAGCACAGGAGATTTGGGAGACGGTATAAAACCAGAGAAGGAAGAATGTCTAAGTAACTGGCTTCCAATTCACATTCATTTAGTACTTTTTTTCCCCCTTTCTGTCCCTAAAGGCAAGAGAATCAAAAAAATCTTCCCCTCTGTAGCTACAGCTGGCATTTTTGCAGTGATCATTAGTAAAACATGTTGGCAATGGAAAACAGGCTCAGCTTTTCCAGAACTGGCTGTCATTTGTGCCAAAAGCAAATAGGAATAGAAATAGTAACACTGATATTGTTATTACTGTACTGGGAGTCAGCTAGCTCTTCTGTGTCTATAGCTTTCCTAAGTCAAGCCTGGTATCTCCATCATGCCTGAGCTGTCTGCACCACGATTAATGGTGAAGAGGGGTAGGGGAGGACGTGCAAAACTGTCACTGAGTATAAGCAGCCAGATTGACCTGGCAGCGTAGGACTGTTTGCTTCGTTTACTGCAGGAAAACTTGAAAATTAAGCTCATTTTAATGGAATTATTAGTTAGTAGAAAATGTCCAGGAAGCAATTGGCCATATTTATCAGTTTGGGCATACTTATGAGTAGCCTTTTTGAAAGTGCCATATATTTGATACAGAACCTAATTTCTAAGAATTTATCCTAAGAAGAAATCATCTAAAATGCACACAAAGACTTTGAAGTAGAAAAGTGCTTATTACAGAGAGATTTTAATATAAAGAAAGCATTTTGAATAGACAGCAATCAACTGTTGATTATTGTCATTATCCATATTGAATATATTCAACTATTAAAGGAGTTTTATAGAACTTTAAGTTAAAATACATAATATTTAAATGTTATCTTTTTCTTACATCAAAGAAAAGAGATCCACTCAAATAAGGGGAATACATATGAAGTAAAACTAGCATGGAATAAAAAAGCTATTAGGAATTGGGGTAACTTCTGGAAGAGAGAGAAAATCAAAAGTGAGAATGATGGCTGATGACACAACACTAGAAAATCAGAATAAATGCCTGCTCTCTCCACTACGACAGAGTATTGTGAGGAGTATTAACCAATGCAATTTAACAAGAGGGGAAAAAGCAAACGGAATCAATATTGTAAAGTAGGAAACAATTATTATTATTTAAGAACAATATGATTTTACATTTACAAATTACAAGAAATCATTTAAGAAAGTGACAAAGCAATAAGAGGATTTGGGAAATTAAAAATTAAAAAATCATTGGAATATATAATAAAAAATCAGAAAAGATAAATTATGTCAGAATAAACATTTGATGAAAGCACAGAAAGTAGATTCTGTCAGTGTGAATGGGTCCCGATCATATCAGAAGGGAGTGAACTGAGAAGCCAGCCTGGCTTAAGCCACGCCTGAGGGGTTGGGAATAAAAAAGGAAGATGGAGGCATAACATGTGGGACTTTGTAAATCATGACTTGTGCTTTTTTTCCCCTCCATTAAAGTAATGAAAAATTTCTGAAGAGTTGTGAAAGGAGACCATAAGATAATATTTGCACTCTACAAGGATATTCTAGCTGCACATGTGGAAGGCATTTTGAGATGAGCCACATAGATGGGCATGATAAGTTTTGGGTGAAGATATATGAGAATAGTATCTATAATAGTAAGAAGTCCAGAGGGGAGATGCTAGTAGTTTAGACTAGGATGATGGTAGTGAAGACAAAAAACTAGAGTAACCTAGCCATGTTTAGGAAATAGATTGATAGGACTCCAGTGAGTGGAATATGGGGATGAGGTGCTCAGCTGATTTCTGGTTTTCTGAATTGCACAATTATATAGATGGGACACCATTTGGGTGAAACAGAAAACACTGAAAAAGTATATAACTCAAAAAGCATGAATTCAAAACTCAAAATCTTTTTCTCAAAACTATTACTCTAATGTAAGTTCTTTTTTAAGACTTTTTATTTATTCATTTGAGAGAGAGAGAGTGAGAGAGTGAGCATGTTCAAGTGAGAGCATGAGCAGGGGGAAGGGTCAGAGGGAGAGGGAAAAGCAGACTCCCTGCTGAGCAGGGAGCCCAATGCGGGGCTTGATCCCAGGACCCCAGGACCATGACCTGAGCTGAAGGCAGAGTAGCCCAGGTGCCCTATCTAACATGAGTTTTAATAGTCTACTTGAAACTCGGAAAACTGGGGAATGATTTTTTAATTTTCTTTTTTCTTTTACTCTCTTAAGACATGGGCTAGCATTGTTTGAAGGGGGCTTGTTAAAGGACAATAAAAAGATTACTATGAATTATAAATGTATTTTTAAGTGTATGAAAATATTATCATGTCAAATATAAAGCTTTTACTTGGTGAAATTATAAGCAGTAATCTAACCATGCCCTCCTTTGGAGAAGTCCACTGAGTATTGATAAGGAAAGCAAATTTCAGGTTTCCTTAAGTATGATTTGAAGGTTTTCTATGATTTTGTATTTCTGATATAGTAAGAAGGGAAAACGAAAGATTAAAAAGTCATCTGGGGGGACATCTGGGTGGCTTAGTTGGTTAAGCATCTGCCTTCAGCTCAGGTCATAATCCCAGGGTTCTAGCACTGAGGCCTCCATCAGGCTCCCTGCTTAGCAGGGAGTCTGCTTCTCCCTCTCCCTCTGCCTCACCCCAATGCTCATTCTCTCTCTCTCTCTCTCTCTCTCTCAAATAAATAAATAAATAAATAAATAAAATCTTTTTAAAAAGTCATCTGGGAAAAAATACAGATGTTGCTTTTGTTTCAAATAAAAGGAAGAGAAGGAGGAAATGTCAAGTAGTAATCAACTGCTGGGTCAAGCAAGGTAATCAACCTCTGGATCAAGCAAGGTAAAGGTCCAGAAAGTGCCCTTTGCCTCTAGAAACATGGAGGTCATGTTTCATGACCTTGTAGAGGTCAGAGTCAGGGTTTTATGCGGAGCACCAGGCAGCCACAGCTTGTGAAGTGTCACATGATGAAGTGGAGGAGACTAATGTGTTTTGACAAACTGTCTGGCAGGTAAAGTAAGAGATAGGTGGTAGCTAAAGAATGATGTGAAGTCTAGAAATGTGTTGTTGTTTATTTGGAATGAGAAAGCTATTGAGACACTACATATTACAATGCAAAGAAAATTATTTAATAATTTAAGAAATAACATAATGAAATATACCAAAACAAAAAAATAATTTTGTATGCCTGCAAGCTGGCATCTGGAGCAATTTTAAAGCCTTAAATGAAACAACATGAATTTTAAAAATTTACCCTAGTGAACAAAGATTTATTTTATATTCAGAAAAATAAGGACAGTGAACTTTATTTTATAAAACAAACAAATGAACTCTGGTCACCAGAGTGCAGTTCTCTGGGCATGAGCTGAGATGCTAGAATCTAAGTAATTTTGTATAGTACCTTGTCCTGATTGCTCCTTCTGCTCAGGAGTGTGATTGCTGTAAGAATTTCATACTGCATGAAGCTAGAAAACTAAAAGGTTGTAAAATAATGTTTAAATGGAAGATAAATTTTAAAAGATAATGAGGGTCTCCAGTTTTAGATAAGATGGAGTAGACATTTCACCCTATTCCTCTCTGATTCTTACAACTAAAAACCCTGAACGAAATACATGAAATAAATAGCAGAAGTTTCTAAAAGGTGAAAAAAAGAAGGGAGCATTTATAAGGACCTTGGGATTCAAGGAATGACCTGGCAAACCTTGGGTTTTTTTTCTGCCTCTTCTATATCCCATCCTGGGCACTGGAGAATTTCACAGGCTAAAATGAACAGCAAGTACAGGCAAAAACCATGAGCAAACAAATACAACAAAATAAAAAGCATGGCCTCTTTAGCCAAAGGACCTGGAAGGGTGGCCATGTAGGGCATAACCTTTTGGACAACACCAGACACACCCAGAAAAAATTGTGCCTTCCTTATCCTGTCATTTTGGTAGCTGACATTAGGACTGTGTGAGCAGAGATCAGAGGACCACCATAACCCAGCAGTAATGACACGGCTCCCCCTCGTGGAGGGTAGGTGTCTGCAGAGACTGTGTGCTGGCACGTGCAGAGTCTAGCCAGGTATGACTGATCAACATAATCTAAATATAATAAAAGATAACTTCTTACACCAAGGACTAGGAAAATCTCAAGCTGAATGAGAGGACACATCCAACAGACACAATACCAAGATGGCATAGATACTGGAATTATTTGACCAGGATTTTAAAGCAGCTATCGTTAAAAAAGCGCTTCTATGGATAATTATAATCACTCTTGGAAAAAAACGAAAAAGAAATAGAAACTTTCAGCCAAGAAATAGAAGATACAAAGAAGAACCAAAATGGGGGTGCCTGGGTGGCTCAGTCGGCTGAGTGTCTGCCTTGGGTTCAGGTCATGATTCCAGGGTCCTGGGATTGAGCCCCACATTGTGCTCCCTGCTCAGCAGTGTTCTGCTTCTCCCTCTGCCTCTTCCCCACCCCAGGCCCAATTGTGTTCTCCCTCTCTCTCTCTCTCTTTCTCTGTCTCTCTCAAATAAATAAAATCTTTAAAAAATAAATTAATAAATTAATAAATTAAAATGAGAGTAAAGATTTCTTTAAAAAAAAAAGAACCAACATCTCATATAATAAAGAAGTATTTCATTAAACTTAAAAAAAAAGAAAAGAAGAACTAAATGGAAATTTTAGAACTATAGTGAAAAGAAATATGTAATAAAGATTTCCAATTCCAATTTGGTAGAATATCTGGGGATGACCAAAACACCCACCCAGAACAATTAGAAAAGTTAGACAAAAACACAAAAACACCTACTGGAAGGCATCAGTGAGATACCAAAGGAGATAGAACCTGACAAACTAGAGTTCCAGGGAGGAGAGAAATAAATTGAGGTAAACATTATGTTCTGCAGCACTTTTCCAGTTGAGACATTTGGTGATTTTTTTTTTTTTTAAGTTGAAAACAGGAAAGTAGAAAGAGACTTCCAACATAGAAACCCAAGACGAGCTATTGGCAATTTTCCAAGGCTGGGGAGGCAAAACTTGGAGTTCAGGGCTATCAAGGCAGGCAGGACTTGAAGAGAAATTATTCCACAGAGAAACTAAACACATGAAGGGAGTCATGCCTAGGAGTCTGGAAAGATGAGCAGAACTCTTGCAAAAATCATAAAACTAGAGAGACAAAAATTGGAGTTCAGGGCCCACCAAGGGAGAGCAGAGTCTCCTCATGATAAATGGCCAAGATTTCCAGGTGAGACTCAGGATAGTATCATAGGAGTAAGAAGAAATTCGAGTAGACCTCACAAAACTGCCTCAATTCCAGTCCAGGTTCCTGCATTCCAACTGCCTGTGAGATAGTAAAGTAAATCCTCCCCGGAAGAATGAAAGAGCAACCAAAGCCCTCATGTTTTTCATCCATATTATTCAACCTTCAATCAAGTGCTTTTAGGAATGCCAAGAGACAAGACAAAATGATAACAACCAAGATAAAAGAAAGGCAATAAAAATAGATGATCAAGATACTGAAGTTATCAGAGAAGGTCTTTAAGTATAATTAAAATGCTCAGAAAAATAGATGAAAAGATGGAGAATTTCTCCCTAACACTGGCATCTATTACAAAATCAATCAAATCTATAAAAAAATTTTAAATTAATCAGATGCAATAGCTGATTTTTAGAAACAAATAGATTTAATGGCCGATTATATACAGCAGAAGAGAAGAATGACAAATCATTAGGTAGGTCAATAGAAAGCATCCAGATTAAAGCAAAGTAAAAAATATGAAACAAATTAGAAAAAACAGCATGAGATACCTGTGAGACACGTAGTTTTAGTAAGTGAACAACTGAAGTGCCAGAAGGAGACTAGACAGAGAATAATGGCAGGAACAATATATAAAGATACAGTGATCAAAAAATTTTCAAAATGAAAAAATATCAAAATGATGAAATACATCAAACTGCAGAGTCAAGAATCTCTACATATTCTAGGATGGGTGGATAGATAGGATGGATGGATAGATAGATTGATTAATCACAACATGTGTGCCATAACTGAACTTCTGAAAATCAAAGACAAAAAATCTTTAAGGCAGCCAAAGAGAAATGGCATATTATCTTCAAATGAGCAACAATGATGCTGAAAGCTACTTCTCAACAGACAGAATATCAGCCAGAAGAAAACAGAATTCCATCCTCAAAAGGATTAAGGAAAATAAGTGTTTAAAATTCTACATGCTACAAAAAAAAATTCTCAAAAAATAAAAACAAAACTGAAAAATAAATAAGAAAATCTGTCTATAGTAGAACCCCTCTAAAGTCAAGATGAAAGCCAACTCTTTATGCAAAAGAAAAATGTACCTAAGTGAAAGCTTGGTTCAATGTAGAAGGGAGCTAAAAGCAATGGAAATGTTAAAGGTGTGGGTAAATCTAAATCGACATGTTGTCTGTATAGCAATGTTATTAAGATCTGTGTGATTTAAACTATATTTAGAATGAAGATGTACGGCAAACAGCCTAAAAGCTGGAAGACAGTTAAAAGAGTTAGAATGATGTAAGATTTTTACATTGTGTAGAAAGCAATAAAATACCAATTTTATTATACTCTGATAATTTTAATAGTCTCTGAGTAACTATTAAAAGAATGTAGAAGAATGTATAACCAACAACTAATAAAGTGGGGAAAAATGAATAACACAAAATACTTGACTCAAAGAAGAAGATGGAGTAGAAAGAGAAGAATGAGAACAAGAAGAAAAGGAAGGAAACAGAAATAGAAGTGGTGGTGGAAAACAAATAGTAAGATAGTAAATCTGAACTCAAATATAACTGTGATTACATTTAAATTAAGGAGCTAAGTATTCTAAATAAAATATAAAATGTGCCAACCTAATTTTTTTTTAATGAGCATAATGGCAATCAGATTTTGAAGAAAAAAATACAAACCCTAAGCAAAAGAAAATTAGCACATCTATATTAATTTCAGCCAAAGTAAGCTTTAAGGCAAGAATCTTTAGTAAATATAAAGAAGTATATTTCATGGTGGTAAAATATTCAATCTATAAGGAAGATATGATAATTATAAGTTTGTATGCATATTACAATCTAGTCTCAATATAAATAAAGGAGAAATGACTAAATTCTAAAAGAGAAAAAAATAGATAAAATTATAGTTGGAAGATTTGATATGTCTCTTTTGGTAACTGATAAAACAAGCAAATATAAAAGTATAAAGACAGAAAACTTGAACTATAAACAGGAAATTTGTCTTCAGATATTCAGACCACTGTCCTCGATATTTGCATTTTTTTCAAATATGCATAGTATATTGACTCCCAATCTGACTGTATGTTTGGACCATAGAACAAATTTCAAAAACAATGTCAAAGAATCGCCATCATACAGAGTATGCTTGCGCTTGCCACTTTTTCCAAAATTGTATCTGAGGTAATGGTCAGTCCACTAAGATTTGGAAAAAAAATGTAAACCTCAAGAATTTGGGGGGGGGAACCCTTTATTATTTAGAGGCAATTTTATAGACATAGAAAATTCAAAAGAATCTTCAAACTATTATAATTAACAAGTAAATTTAGCAACACAGCTAGATACAGAGTCATTTGTTCCTCTACACACCAGCAACATTTCAAAAATGAAGTTAAATAAATAAGATAATGTGAAAATACAAAATTAATTGATAAAAAGAAGGGAGAGATGAAAGTATAATTCTTTAACTAGATATTGAGAAAATGGGTAAAAGGTAATCTGAAAACAAAAGTATCATACACACAAAAAAATGAAGATACAAAACTGCCTTTAACAAAATAGATATATTATCAGTGAAAAAAGAAAAGTTAAATAATAGCAAAACAAATAATTAAGTTCTGATAAGGACTAAAGCCATTTGCTTGCTTTTAATTTTTTTTAATATTCTTTTTGACTCTATTGTCCTCTTATTTAAGTTTTACTTTATGGTGCATTTTGTTTTATATTGGGTTATTCTTCTTCCAACTCTTTCTTTAGTTTTAGCCTTTAAACGTCTCAATTTAAATTTTATTTTCTAAAATGTTTTAGAGTTTTCTGTTCTGTCTTAAAATTTATGCATTTTATCCCATATCCCATAAGTATTTTTATTATACAATATTATGTGTCAACAGTTGTTCTATAAATTAATAAATCTGTAATTTAATTAATAAATCTGTAATTTAATTAAGCTTAACTTCCTTTCCCTAAAGTAAAATTGATGCCATGCTCTATTTTCCCCTGAAGCCTTGAAAACTCAGGAGGTATGTGTACCTCAGTTCATAGAGCCTAGCCTGACAGTACTCTCATTTTGAAAGCTGTTTGGGAACGATGAAAGCCAAAGGAGGATGGAATTTGGTAAGACAAGTCTGATGACAATTTAACCTGAGGAACCCTTTACCTGACTACTTGTTCCAGAAAAGGGATGCGCCTGCAGACAATTCCTGGGTGCAATAAAGAAATACCAAGTGCCAAAGTGAGGGTGTTGCTGTGGACAGGTTAATATTGTTATATCAAATATGATTAAGGACTTCATGTCACCTTCTTTAGCACTGGTCATTCCATGCATTTTCTTACTCCTTCAGTTTCTGTCCCTTTGACTAAGTCCCCTAAACTCATCTATTCTTTCAACATGGACATTTGCTCCCTGTCTCTGGCTCTCCACCTTTCCCCACAATTATCTTGCCTCCATGCTGTTAATGCTGCTGTCCTGGTGTCTGAATTATCAGGAGGCTCGAACTACTGCAAACTTTAATCCCCAAGGAGATGTGTGCATGACAGTCACTGGTTATATGATTAGGTGAGTCAAATGAGTGACAATGGATACCAGGGAAGTCAATTGGGTGAACCAAAGTACTCCAGAATATACTAAGGTGAAATGATCTCGTTCTTTATTTAAGGGATAAGGAAAGTGGAAATCATTCAGTGGGATTAAAACAGGTACCACATATTTAATGTAGATGGATGTTATCTATTTGTTCAACCAACCCATTTCCTTATGTACCCTCAATGTAAGTATATGAAGAAGTACAAGTACATGATTGTTAACCTCCTGCATACGCTGGGATAAATTATTAGTAAAACATATGAAAATTTAAAAAATGCATTTGTGGGGCGCCTGGATGGCTCAGTGGGTTAAGCCACTGCCTTCGGCTCAGGTCATGATCTCAGGGTCCTGGGATCGAGTCCCACATCCACATCGGGCTCTCTCCTCAGTGGGGAGCCTGCTTCCTCCTCTCTCTGCTACCTCTCTAAAAAAAAAAAAAATTTGTGATTTTAAAAAGTGTTTATTTCTTACTTTCTATTTTCTTACAAGATCACTAAAAGTCACTTAGGAAAACATCTACTTTTTTTATAAGCCTTTCCCTGGAGTCATTGTACTGTGGTCTAATTTTTTCTTGATACAGGAAATGAAGTTTCCATTGTAAAAGCAAGCTTGATGTTCTACAACCCACAGGCCATGACAGAGTGTTCTAGAAATATATAATTTCCTTTTTTAAAGCAGTTAATCAATTTCTTCTATCTTATAAATATCATGCAAATATAGTGTTGGTTAAAGAACATACACTGAGAAGAACAAAAATTTTGTATAAAATTAATTTTATGTTCAAATGTATACATCTTATAAAAGTAAGTAAAGGCAGTCCAGAATTCCCAATTCTGTGAATCCTTGAAAGTTTTACTTTCAATTTGTATTTACTCATTATTTGGGGGAGGAGCTCTAAAATACCAAAGACATCAATCCTAGCAAAGAATAACTATGTAATCAATATCAGTCTTCAACTCATCTCATTTTCTGTGCTAAGTAGATATAAAGAAAAATTTTTGAAAGAAACTAATATATGAATCAACTTTCACACATGTGGAATCCAAAACCCAAAAGAATAAGGAAACTGTAAGATAATCCTTGAGCTTTCCTAAATAGAGAAACTTAACTCTCATCAGAAAACTGGGTTACTTCATGGCATTCCAAAAGTTAGCTATATTCAGGAGCTCCTGAAGGATTCTCTCCACCAGAGAGGGCAGTGGTAACTAAACCAAATCAAACAAAACAAACAAACAAACAAGCAAACAAAAACTTAATAATCTGGGCATTTCTCTCTCCTAACTCCAAACTGTGCCAATAATTACAATTATATTTACTATAAAAATCTCTTGAGTTTTTCTTCTGCTTCATTGTAGTTCAAATCCAGAGCTACAGACTCAATGACTTCTCCTCCCACTTTAGATATAGATTTCTACAAAGAGCAGGTCTCAGATAATAACCATTGCAAAGATCCAAATATTACCCTATTTTTTTATCTTTTGAAACTCAATTCTTGAATTTAACTAGAACTGCCATAATTAATAAAACCTTTGACTACACTGATACTTGTCTCTCCTTTCCTCAATTCTTGAATTTAACTAGAACTGCCATAATTAATAAAACCTTTGACTACACTGATACTTGTCTCTCCTTTCCCTGGATTACATCAACAAAACTGAAGAAATGGGTATGTGTTAGTGGGAAGAAAGCAAGAGAGAGTAGCCATCAGTTTTAAAAACTCACTTGATTGCTCTGTACCATAGTTAGCCCATGGAAAAAAAGTTTGCTCACTGCAACTTCACAAAGCAGAAATGAATTTTGAGACACCCCTTAATAGCTGACTCTGTAGGTTTTGGGTGGAGCCCAGGGATATTTACTCATAAAGCTCTTCAAGTGATTTGGATTCCTAAAAACTTTAAGAACAGTTAAAAGTCAGAATGGCTGGATATTGCAGAATTTTTAAAACAACAGTTTTGAATGAATTTGTCTCTCTCCTTTGAAATCTTCTACCTGCTTTTTCCTTTCAGCAGCATCTTGAAAGAAAAGTTATCGTTTGAGGCCTCTGATTCTAACCATAGAACAAGCTAAGGAAGAACTCCCCGGAAATGGTTATATCCTAAGATTCTAGCATTTATGGGGAGCCTGACAGGCAATGCAGAGCTAAAATTATCTTTGGGGTTCAAGTTGGAGAAATAGTCCACCAAATTTTCTTCTTTTGGACTATCTTTAAGAATATCACTTTTTATAATAGAATAACTTATCATTCAGAAAGATACTTAAAACCATCTGCAGAAACTCAGTCTTAGCCCTTGAAGCTGAGATTGATCTCTCTCCCTTAATTCTCTGAATCCTGGAAACATTGATCAATAGAAAACAATCTGCCATCCCAAATATAGTAGTGCAATTTCCTTGTATGATTTTAAATCCAAGGTATATCTATATTCATCATTTTATATATGAGAAATATAAGAAAAATAGAACCTTGTCCTAATTGTAATTGGTTGGATTCTTAATCCTCTATTGTTTGGGGATACCAGGGCTCTCTCTCATAAACAGAAATCTGGTCAAATAAGAGCCTTTGATCCTATGGTCCAAATATCCAGATGCTATGTCAACTTAGTGTGTCCCATCTGTCAAAACTGATCACTCACTGCCTCATATCATGGGCTCTCAGCATCTTTCTGGTGAATTCTTCTTTGCTGTTTATTTTCAGAAATACTTTTTTTAAAAAAATCCTTTTTCTGTATTGGGCAGTTCATTTCTCTTCATAGAGATTTTTATATTGAATTTTTTTTCCCCATCATTTGATGGTTTTCTCACCCTTATCCGGGAAAGTTGAAATGTATGTCAAGAATCTAAAGCTTGGGGCATCTGGATGACTCAGTCATTAAGTGTCTCCCTTAGGCTCAGGTCATGATCCCAGACCCCTGGGATCAAGCCCCGCATCGAGCCCCGCATGGGGCTCGCTGCTCTGTGGGAAGCCTGTTTCTCCCTCTCCCACTTACCCTGCTTGTGTTCTCTCTCTTGCTGTCTCTCTCTCTCTGTCAAATAAATAAAATCTTAAAAAAAAAAAAAGAATCTAAAGTCTTAAAGTCTTCAGACACTATTTATGTAATAAAAGTTTATAGTTTTATAAGAAAATTGAATTGTCCTATTCTTATAGTTTGCTATATTATTCATTTTTCTTTGCTATTGTTTCATTCATGAATATATGAACTTCATTGGTCTTTGCTTCCTAGAATAAGTTGGCTTAAGGATAATGAAATAAATACCTCTGGTTTTCTGCTCTTCAATCCATCTTTCACCCATTATCCAGGGTCACCTATCTGAGTGCAGATAGAATCTTGACATTCTCTTGAATGGGTTCCTCATTGTGTACCTGTACCACCCAATCTGAACTTGACCCTTCATTTTTGGTCATATTTGTTTCCACTCCTTACCAAGTAATTATGTTTCAGCAAGACACGTACTTGATTACAGTCAAATAACAACACACATAAACACACACACAGTGTCCTGCCTCTCCATTTACAGTCCATAGTGATGTTGGCTCCACTGTCTGAAATGCTTTCTCTATATATAAACTTCCTTCCTTATATATAAACTATAAGACTCAGCTCAAGTCAAGTTCTAAAAAGCCCTTCTTTTTTTAAGTTTAATTTTATTTTTCAGTGTTCCAAGATTCACTGTTTATGCACCACACCCAGTGTTCCATGCAATATGTCCCCTCCTTAATACCCACCACCAGGCTCACCCATCCCCCCAATGCCCTCCCCTCCAAAACCCTCAGTTTGTTTCTCAGAGTCCACAGTCTCTCATGCTTTTTGTCTTCCCCTCCTAAAAAGCCCTTCTTAATCCTACCTCCTTACAAATTATTTTATTTATTATTTTGGTGCTCGCATTATACTGTGTCTATTTACTATCAGTGCATTTAATTTCATTGTGTTTTAATTTTCTATTAATGCATATTCTTGGCCACTATGAGTGGATTCCTTGAAAACAGGGACTGTGCCTTATTTACTGTTCAGGCTCCTGGCTGGAATCAATAGATGCTTATACATGTTTGCTGAATAAATAAATAAATTTTAAAAACTAGTCAGTTATGTTGTAGCCTATTGTAGGAAACATATTTAAGTAAATACAGGTTCCTCTGTTGGCAAATAAGCACAGAAACTTGACATTGAAAGTATATAAAGACAAGATTTATTTATCTATTAGAGTTCTGTAAAAACTTTATAAGATTATCTTTTAATGATTTCTTTGGTGTTATCCACTTTTTTGTTCTTAAAAGCCTAATTATAAAATAATGAATAAAATATTCTGTCTGCTTTTTTTCAGTGGTTGTATGGAAGGTTTCAGGGAGCATGTGGTATGTGGGACTAATGCTGGAGGACCTGGATGATGTCCCATCTTTTCACCTACTAGCTGTGAATTTGGTTAGGCCTTTAACTAACTCCTCAAAGACTCAGTTTATGGGTAAAATGTTTATAATAATATTTATCCAAACTACACGTGAGATTTCATTGCAGATCAAATGAGACAGCTATGTGAGTATATCTATAAAAAGCACTTTTTTTTTCCTTCCTAAATAAATCTCTTGGTTCTATGTGGCCTCATGTCAGTATGGAGTTATGTTTAAAGAAATGATCTAACAACCAGAATAATAAATATTTATTAAAACTGTTATCTGTGTTCCTCAGTGAACCTGAAATTGTAATCCAAGCCTTCTTTTTATTAATTTTTTAATTAACATATAATGTATTATTAGCCCCAGGGGTACAGGTCTGTGAATCGCCAGGTTTACACACTTCACAGCACTCACCATAGCACATACCCTCCCCAGTGTCCATAACCCCACCACCCTCTCCCTCCCCCCTCCCCCCGGCCACACTCAGTTTGTTTTGTGAGATTGAGTCTCTTATGGTTTGTCTCCCTCCCGATCCCATCTTGTTTCACATCACATTTAACTATCACATGCTAGCTTTTAGTAGAAGGACTAAGCATAGGCACCCTTCTTGCTAATTCATTCATTCATTCATCCAGCGCTTTTATTTTTTAATTTTTTTTTAAGATTTTATTTATTTATTTGACAGAGATCACAAGTAGGCAGAGAGGCAGGCAGAGAGAAAGGAAGGAAAGCAGGCCCCCCGCTGAGCAGAGAGCCTGATGGGGGGCTCGATCCCAGGACCCCAGGATCATGACCTGAACCGAAGGTGGAGGCTTTAACCCACTGAGCCACCCAGGTGCCCCCATCCAGTGCTTTTAGACACCAACCCTGTACCAGGCACTACACTAGCAATGAAAATCCTGGCCTGTGATTTCTTTTTTTTTTTTAAGATTTTATTTATTTATTTGACAGAGAGAGATCACAAGTAGGCAGAGAGGCAGGCAGAGAGAGAGAGAGAGAGAGGAGGAAGCAGACTCCCTGCTGAGCAGAGGGCCTGATGTGGGGCTCGATCCCAGGACCCTGAGATCATGACCTGAGCGGAAGGCAGAGGCTTTAACCCACCAAGCCACCCAGGCGCCCCAGGCCTGTGATTTCTAAGACTTCAAAATATAGTGGAAAAAAGATACATGAAAATAATGTTTCTGTGACTGTCTGATAGGAAGGTAAGTCACTTAATTAACCTTTATTTTTTGCCTTTGTGCTAGGCACTATGTAAAACTCTGGAATATAGTAGTGGAGAGTATAGCTACTAAAGATATAAACTTAACACAAAGAACATGTTGGGGAGAGACATAGTCTAGGAGACCAAGCAGGGCATCCCTGAAGAAATGATCTTTAAGCTTTTATCTGAAGAATGACAAGGATTTTGCCAGATCTGAGGCAAAGGAATTGACATGTGCAGAGGCCTAGAGGCTAAAGAGAGTTGGCACATACCAAGAGCTAAGAAAAGTTTATTATCTCAGCCTATACTGAGAGCAGGAAGAGGGATAGACTGGAGAGGTATGCAGGCATAAGCCACGGGAGGCCTGATAAAGGCAGCAAAGTGTTGAGCTTTCCCCTTAAGGCAGAGGGAAATCACTAAAGAGTTTTAAATAGACCAGATATGCATTTTTGGAATTTCATCACCCTGATTCAGGATGGACCAAGACTACTTTGAATGCTGGGGCACCAGGGTAGAGGTCTAGGGAGAGAGGCTGTAGTAGTGGAGACAGGGTGATAGCTGTCAAGATGGGAGAAATTCAATGTACAGAGAGATTTAGGAGATAGAATGAATAGTACTAAAAATTGATTGGATAAAAGGTATGGGGGAGAATATGAGGTTTCTAGCTCAAATGAGGCCAGTGACACATGGACGCAGGCTTCTCCCATGTTGTAGCCCCACCAGCTTCAATAAATGGTGTCGAGGGACAGAGGGTAAGAGAATGAAATAACGCGGGTGAGAACTTTTTTATGAAGCAAACAGTGGAAGTAGCATTTACCCTTCCAACGATATACAATTGGCCAGCAAATCAAAATGGTCTCCCTAAACTGTAAGAAGTAAGGAAACATTTTCGTGTACACCTAGGAGGAAGGAAAGAAGCTTAAAGTTGGTGAGTTTTAGCGTTTGCCTGTATAGCAAGTGATCTGCTTTAGTGGAATGGGAGCAGAAAGGGGAAGACAGAGTGGAGTTTTAGAACATTTTAAAAGAAGTCAATATTCAATCTGAGCCTCAAAGAAGAATTCACTAGGAAATCAGGGACAGCATTCCAAGCCTCAAGAAGAGATGTCCTGGGCATAGTTTAGCACGTGTCTATCAGTGATCTTGAGGGCCATGCGGTAAAAGGCTACAAATCAGAAGTAAGGAAGTCAGCTGTATTACCCAAAATATAGAGAAAAGCTACTTTTCAGAATAGTTGCCAGTACACCATCTCAAGGGTATTTCCAGACAAGTCAGCGATCAATCTTTAACATTTGCTCTAGGTGTAAACAATAGCCATTAGTTCTGTTGCAGAAGGCCCAGCCTCTGAATTTTTCTTCTCCTGGGCATTCCTCCTCCTAGTCATTTTTGTGAGAGATGGCTGAATGGATGTAGCTGAATGTATTGAACGTGGTGCAGGCAAGGTGCACCCTGGAACACTTCT
Organism: Taxidea taxus jeffersonii; assembly: GCA_003697995.1. Lineage (NCBI taxonomy): Eukaryota > Metazoa > Chordata > Mammalia > Carnivora > Mustelidae > Taxidea > Taxidea taxus. The sequence goes on along the minus strand of RCUC01150172.1, from coordinate 18,312 downwards.
GAGCAATCAAGAGTCCCCTCCCAAACAAAAGTAGGTGTAAACAATAAAGAGATAAGGGGAAAACTTTGTATACTTTGTTAGTTTCTTCTCCTTTCACCAATGCTTATTACACTCAAGTCCATGTAATGAATTTACCATAATCTTATGCATAATCCTGGATTTAATGCATAGAAACACTACTCACAGACTTGTTCTTAAAGTGTGGTTTACTTGCTTATTTTGTTTTTTATCTTTGTTCCCCTGGCCCCAACTGTTTTTTAGTCCTCAATGAGGAGAATATCGGAGGATTTGTCTGTGAATCGTCCGAAGCTTTGTTGCCACTTTCTTACCAGAATTCCATAAAAACACAATCTTGCTGAAATGTGAATCTCTACTATAACTAATTTAAAAAATATTTTTCTTGAATAAAAATTTAAAATCTACATAGGTGAAGAAACTGAAAAGGGCACATAGAGACAACGTTTCTTGTTTCGTTAAGAAGCAACAACAAGGGACGACTGAGTGGCTCAGTGGGTTAAGCCTCTGCCTTCAGCTCAGGTCGTGGTCTCAGGGTCCTGGGTCTCAGAGTCCTGGGATCCAGCCCAGCATCAGGCTCTCTGCTCAGCGGGGAGCCTGCTTCTGCCCCCCTCCCCCTCCCCGCCCGCCTCTCTGCCTACTTGTGATCTCTGTCTGTCAAATAAACAAATAAAATCTTTAAAAGAAAAAAAAAAAGGACTTGAATCCCTTGGAAGGTGTACCCTTAAAAAAAAAAAAAAAGAAGCAACAACAAAATGTGCTCCCTAGTACTAATAGGGATAATTAGAGGTATAATTATTCCAGAGAATTTTGGATTTAAATTGTCACTTCACTGCATGTGCTATTAAAATACCTGCCAATCTTTCCCTAAAGATGTCAAAATCAATGGCAAAAATAATGCTTGATGAGCTTATTTGAGAAGTTGTATATTTCAAAATTAATATGTGACCCAGTATGTCTATAATTTTATTTACGGTTTTTATTTATTTCAGCTATTTCCAGAACACATAAAGTTGATTATGACTAAAAGTGTTTAGCCAAGTATTTTAAAAATCCTTTTCTATTATATTTTTTTACTGTATGGCTTTGAGATTATAGTAACTTAGATTTTCATATCCCTCTTTTCAAAATGGAAGGTAATATAACTCTTAATTCTAGCAGATTCAGTAGATGAGTTTCAGACAAATTCAAGATACACAAAATTATTTTTACAATCATTCCTAATGAATAAAAAGCTTTAAATAAAGAATTTAAATGGAAGTTTCATGAATAGAGACAAAAATTTATCAAGGCAAAAAGAATTCCAGACTATAATACACTCAAATGAGGAATCTCAATTATTATTAGTATTTATCATGTTACTTGAAAATCCTCATTCCTAGAATTCCCTGAACCATCCACAGAGACAAAAAGGCCACTCTGCCTTAGGTTATATCTATTTACACAATATATCTGGAGGAAACACAAAAATTCAGCAATAATTCCAAATATTCTACCACTTACTCTAAAGATACTGCCAAAGAAGAAAGAGCGCCACCTAGTGAATTCCTTCAGGAATCTTTCCTACCAATCAGTTCAACTCATTTGACAGCCTTTATGGGACACCTACTCTGTATTATGCACTGAGTACACATTTCTCTCAAACCACTCACATTCATATTTTAGCACACCGAAATTCTACCATCAGCCTTTCTACTGTCCTATGCCCCTAAACTCGGTGTTTCCAAGTCTGGAATGTGCATGTCACACTTTCACACCTGCTAAAATTCTCATTCTTCAAGAATTAAACTCCACAGTTTAAATGGCGCCTCCTCAGTAAGACTTTCTTTTTTTCAAGATTTTATTGATTTATTTGAGAGAGAGTAAGAGAGCACAAGAAGGGGAAGAAGCAGAAGGAGAAGGAGAAGCGGACTCCCCACTGAGCAGGAAGCCTGACAGAGAGGGCTTGATCCTGGGACCCCAGGTCATGACCTGAGCCAAAGGCAGACACTTAACCAACTGAGCCACCTGGGCATCCCACAATAAGACTTTTCTAAATACCTCACTCCTCACTTGAGTTACTTTCTGTGAGATTCTTTGTTTCTACATTACCTGTTTTCTCCTTTTCTCATATATATGTGCATGTGTCATATATTCTATTAACAATTTTTTTTAAGTGCTGGCATATCGCACTCAACTATATACATATATTTTTAAAGATTTTATTTATTTATTTGACAGAGAGAGATCAAAAGTAGGCAGAGAGGCATGCAGAGAGAAAGGGAGGAAGCAGGCTCCCTGCTGAGCAGAGAGCCAGATTCGGGGCTCGATCCCAGGACCCTGAGACCATGACCTGAGCCGAAGGCAGAGGCTTTAACCCACTGAGCCACCCAGACACCCCGCACTCAACTATATTATATTTTTAAGGGTAGAAACATCTGTCAAGTGATCTACACTCAACAACAAAAAAGGTTATGTTCCTTTTGTATGACTATTAACCTTTACCCTCCCTAAGCAGCCCAGATTCTAGAATATGTATTGATAGTATCAAGGATATTGATGACCACTTCTGCTGTTTTTTTTTTTTTTTAATTTGGAAGCATGCCAATTGACTCAGAAAAGATGTTTTTTCATGATGGACTTCTTTGCTTCTAGGTGAAAATGTAATAACTATCAACTTCTGATTATTTTATAAAACTAAGCATATACTCACAAGACATTCAATGAACATTTATTAATGAATTAATAAATTGATGTTGTTAAGAACTCTGTCAGTGTAAGGTGCTACCTTAGAAGGAAAGGTGACCAGAAGGTAATCACAATAGTCCTGAGAAGCCCTAGTTAGAAGTTCCACATTCACTGTTCTACAGTGAACTGTAAAACCTCCCCACCTCATTATACCATTGCTTAGGAAGTTCAGTGGCTAGAGGCCAGTACTCACAGAAGAGCCACAAGTATGGAATCAGGGTTTAGTCTACAGTGGGAGCAGGAAATGGGTGGTCCCTGGGAGGGTCCAAGTCTGAAGAGTGAAGAGCAATCCTATAGTGGAACAAGACAGTGGGAGGGAAGTCCAAATAGTCAGGTAAAAAGATTAGAAAGCTAGGTGACAAGACAAGTGTATTCTTAATCACAGTTGGGCAAAAAAATTTATAGACAAGAAGAGGAAAAAGCAAGCAAGCAAAAAAAAAAAAAAATAGTTTAAAACCTCCCCCAAGGCTTTGTCATGGCAGATTCAACCCATCTCATATTTAGAATAGCCTGGACTTCAGAGCAAGGGAGGGACAAGTGTGACAATTCTGTATCAGTGTTTCTCAAACTTGGCTGTGACAAAGATTCTCTCAACCAAACTCCAGCCAGGCTCCTTTGAGCCCTCTTCTCTAATAACCTCAAACCTGCCCTATAAAGACTTGAACTAAACCACTAACATGTTTCTAATAGCTTCAGGCCACACCTAGGATGACCTAAGCTCCCTTTAAAGTGCTTGTCCAATGGTACAGCCACTCTGGAAAACAGTATGGGGCTTCCTCAGGATGTTAAAAATAGAGCTACTCTATGACCCAGCAACTACACTGCCAGGTATTTACCCCAAAGATACAAATGTAATGCAAAGAAGGGGCACCTGCACCCCAATGTTTATAGCAGCAGTGTCCACAATAGCCAAACTGAAGAAGGAGCTGAGATGCCCTTCCACAGATGAATGGATAAAGAAGATGTGGTTCATATACACAATGGAATATTACTCAGCCATCAGAAAGGATAAATACCCACCATTTACATCGATATGGATGGAACTGGAGGGAATTATACTAAGTGAAATAAGTCAAGCAGAGAAGACAATTATCATATGGTTTCACTCAGATATGGAACATAAGGAATAATGTGGAGGACCACAGGGGAAGGGAGGGAAAACTGAATGGGAAGAAATCAGACAGGGAGAGAAACCACGAGAGACTCTGGACTCGGGGAACCAAATTAAGGTTTACGGAAGGGAGGGGGTTGGGGATATGAGGTAACCAGGTGATGGGTACTAAGGAGGGCACATGTTTTGATGAGCACTGGGTATTATACACAACTAATGAATCATTGAACCCTACATCAAAAACTAATGATCTACTATATGTTGGCTAATTGAACATAATAATAAAAATAAGATTAACAAAAATAAATAAATAAATAAAATAAAGTGCCTATCTGAGAAAACTTAAGGCTGCCAAGTGAATTAACTGTTTGTTGTAGCCCATAGCTAAAGACAGGGCCCCTAACTCCAGGCCTCTCTGGAGAGTAGGAGCCTACGTTCCATAATAGCCAGTTAGCAAAGCCAGATAGATTTCATGTGGACCAACCGCTGCTTCCCACTTCGTGTAATTTTTACTTCTTTGATTTAATTAAAACCCCACTCACCCCCCTATACTCATTAATTTGTTCTTTAAAATGCTCAGTCCCTTTATACAAATCCAAGTTGAGTTCTGTTCACACTGAACTCTTCAATTGGACCTTACTTGTTTGTCTTTGACATCTGCATACATTTCAGAAATCCCAATATCCAGGCTATACCCCATATCAATTAACTCAGAATACCTGGGATTGGGCTTCAGAATGTTTAAGATACACCCTATGTGATTATAATCACAAGCCAGGGTTGAGAATGGCTGCTCTAGTGTGACAAACAGGCAGAATAAAGTTCCTGTGTCATCTCTGAAGGAAACTAAATTCCCAGGCTGTCAGTCGGTCAGCTGCCTTTAGCCTGTGGATAAGAAGAGGGATAGAAGAGCCAGGACGTCCAACATCATGTTGAAAACCAGGGTCAAGACGAGGACACTGGGCTCTTGACAAAGGATCTAACCCAGAGCAAGCAGGGTAGGAGCAAGCCTGGCCCTAGGTGCTCTCTGGAAACCACCAACTAAGGCAACAGCTGTGGATCAGAACTAGAAGAGATGTTCATGTAGGATCATGGACATGCACCAGAGATTATGATGAGATCGGGCGCGTTCAGGGTGGTATGGCCGTAGACATGCACCAGAGATTAAAACAGGGTAATTGGTGGAGACATTACATTAAAATGAGAATTCTTGTGTCCTGTGCATTTTCTATGCCTGAGTGTCACTAAAAAAAAGTCTATAACCAGAAGATCTCTTTGTTCCTATTGTTTTTGTTTAAGCTTAGACCTTATTGTGGAGGAGTGGAAGGCTAGAGTCACAGACAGATCTAGAGGACAGAGCATATTAATGAAAGAAAAAGTTTCATTGCTGATGAAATATAAGACTTGTTTCCTCTAGATTCATATTTGGTTAGTTTAAGGGCTATTTAAGGAAACTTGAATCAGAAAAATGTAAAATAATTTAAATGATTATAAAATTTGAAAAACTTAAAAACATATCACTCATTCCTCTTCTACCTTTACCATTCCTATTTTTATTTTATTTATTTTATTATTAATTTTTTTAAAGGATTTCATTTATTTATTTGACAGAGATCACAAGTAGGCAGAGAGGCAGGCAGAGAAAGAGGGAGGAAGCAGCTCCCCGCTGAACAGACAGCCAGATGTGAGGCTCAATCCCAGGACCCTGAGACCATGACCTGAGCTGAAGGCAGAGGCTTAACCCACTGAGCCACCCAGGTGCCCCACCATTCCTATTTTTAAAGAATTTATTTTAGAACATGGATATGAGATTTACTTTAATATTTAAATATTTATAATTAATTTTGTTTTGGATATACAAAATAAGTATGCATAGCAGTTTATTAAAATTAAGTGTTAACTTGTAGTTTTCCAAAATAGAACATGACATTTCCCATCAAAAGTGCTATAAATTTACAAACACATACAGGTACTATCTTTGGCATGATCTGCTTTCACCTTTTAATACTTTCCTGCGTCTATTTAAATGATAGTATCTTGAGAATCTCTAGTTGAATATATATTTTTTTGTGTGTCAGGAGAGAAAAATCAAACGTATCTTTATTTAATAGAAAAACAAAGTGCAGTAACAAAATTCCATTAAACTATACCACAATGAAAAGAAATGATTTATAAGTCCACACAACAATGTGGATGAGTTTCATAAGCATAACAAATGAGAGAAGTCAAACATAAAAGAAGGCATATTGTATGAGTCCATTTATCAGAAAAACAGGCACAATTTACTTACGCTATTAAAAATCAAGATAGTGTTTAGACTTGAGAGTGGGGTAAGTGGGGAACTCAGGGGCTCCTTGATCTGGGTCCTGATTAACTGGGTATGGTTATTTGTGAAAATTCACTGTAAAGCATATTTTAGATGGCATCTTTTTGTATGTAAATTATGCTTTGAGAACATGTTATTTTTAAAGATCCTACTAGAAGTCCTCCACAGGTCTATTTTTCACCATAGTGAGTTAAATCAGAAGCAGTATGGAAGAGTGTTTAAGAATTTTGGACTTGGAGTTCAGTAGCCTGTTTTAGTTAGGTAGGAGCCCTACCTCTATTGGTTACCTGCTGTGTACCTGCTGCCTTGGGAAATGACCCAATCTCTCCGGATCCCAGGTACCTCACTGGTAAATTGGGGATTATAAAAGCCCAGCATCAGAGAATTATTGGGAAGCATAAATCTAAAATGATGATTGTAAAACAGTGTAGTTTGGAGAATGTGGCTTGATAAATGTGAGTTACATCAGAATTGTAACTTACAGAATTGTAACTTACAGAATTGTAACTGCACTTACAGGGAAACTTAAAACAGTTCCTAACATCTTCTGCAATTGTAATATTGCACATATTTTCTTTGTTTCTATCCTGATCCTTCCCTTCCCTACACTAAAATAAATTCAGTAAGGGCAGGGAGGATGCCTCATCATGGAAGTGGAGAGTTCAAATGATTAAAGGTATCAGGCAAGTAACACGAATGTGTGAATCAGTAGTTGATACAGTGAGGGAGTCCTGAGCCTGGAAGATTCCCTACCCCAAAGGTATCCAAATCAAATGGAAATATATGTAAATACTCTTACAGCCAAACAGAACACTTCCACAAAGAAGGATTTAGCCCCTGGGTTTATCATGGGCATTGAAGTCAAATAACCCCCAAAGGTGTTCAAGCTTTGCCTGTTCTGGCTCTTTCACCTTGAGCAAGTTATCCTAACATTTTTAAGCCTCATTTTATTCACTTGTAAAGTGGAAATTATAGTATCTTGCATGCTGCATTATGAAGATTAAATGGAAGTGCTCTGCCCATGCCTGGGATATAGTTATAGTAGCTAGGATATAATAGTATTCTTTTCTATCTCCTAGGCCTTGATTAATGAGCAGCACTAAGAGAGTCAGAGAGCTAAAATAATACTAAAAGCAAAACACACACACACACACACACACACACACAAATAACCTTGTGATTTGGCTGGTTGATCGAGCAAGTGGTAATGGAGATCTACTCTGTATATTAGAAAAATGATACACAGTTTTTTCAAGTAAAATCCTAATGAAATTTGACTGCTGACTATAAGTTGTATATGTGATTTATTTTTGGATACATGATTTTGATTTATTTTGCAAGGTCTATGATTAAGTTTTGCTAATTTGTCCATATTTGTTACCCATTCCAGAATCTGGCTCAGTGAATGTAAAAACTTGAAATCCCTGGCCTGGGCTATGGTCACAAAACAGGGCTGCGCTCAGTAGTCCATAACCTTGCCTTTCTCAGGATCCATTAACTCAATTTGAACAATACTAAGCATCTAGCATATGTATGCACACTGATAGTCATGAAAGATGATATAAATGTTATTAATACTCAGCTCCTTCTGCAAAGAGTCTTGGAGTGAAATGAACGGAATAAGTTGTATCTAAACTAATTATCACAAGGCAAACTTGATTTGACCAAGAGCAATCTTTTTAGAGAAAATGCCTTTGAATGTAAAGAGGCAATAAAGATCTAGGTATGTGTGTAGATAGAGAAATACAGTTGACCCTTAAACAACATGGGTTTGAATTACACAGTTTCACTTATTTGTGGATTTCTTTCAAAACAGTATTGTAAGTGTATTTTAACTTCCTTATGGTTTTCTTGATAACATTTTATTTTCACTACCTTATTGTAAGAATACAGTATGTAATACATACAGCATGCATTTTATCAGTAAGGCTTCTACTCAAGAGTAGGCTATTACTAGTTAAGTTTTGGGGGAGTCAAAAGTTATATGTGGATTTTTAACCACACAGGGGTTGGTATCCCTAACTCCCACGTAGTTCAAGGGTCAACTGTACATGGGAGAGAACTTTGAGGGAAAAATCTATATTTAGGGGATAGAAAAAGAAAGATGACCCAGAAAGTAGACATAAAAAGAGTAGACTCAGAGATAGGAGGAGAAATCACAAAAAGTAATTCATTCTTTGAAAATCAATGGAAAAGAAAAATTTTAAGAGGAAAACTGGACAGTGTCATCAAATGTTACAGGGAATGGTGAGAATAGAGCACACATCACTAGATTTGCTATGACTCATTCTTTGGGATCGCTAGCAACCTTTCTGAGAGCAGGCTCTGTGGAATGCTAAAGAAGAAGAGGGGAAGGAGGTAGGAGGAAGCGGGAACTAAGGTTAGTTAGAAGTCTTTTCTTTTAAGAAGTTAGGCTATCACGGAAAGGAGAGAAGGGTATAGAATTGACAAAGGAGGGGAACTGCAGAGAGAGAGGCCAGAAAGACCAAGACCATGAGAGTTTCACATGCATTCTGAGCCCTGGGAAGTGAAATGAGATGCATGGAAGGGAAATCTGATACATGGTCAGACTGTGCTGGGGCAAATCCCCTTGGCTGTCCCAGAAAGAACATATTGGAATTTTGTTTGGTTTGGGGTTTTGGTTGGGTTTACTTATGAATTGTTCAAAATATCCCTCCAAAGGTTGTGAAGAAGAACCAGTGTGGTCAGAAAGCAATTGGGTAGAATAAAACAAAAAAGACAAGATAATCAAAGAATGTGATCACAAATCACAGGAAACAGCTTCTACTGAGCTATGACTTAACAGAAAGGAGAAAATATCAAGAGATTCTGTGCTTGTTTAGTGCATGTTATCTTTGTGTAGAAGAAAGAAAGCAAGGGATTGGTGATCTTTACCCACCCATGAGCAAAAGGGACCTTTTCAGAAACAGTAAAGCAGAAATGAATCCTTAAGTCGGAGGGGGTAGGAGGGCTGAGAGTAGTCACTATGAGAAAAAGATGCTACAGTGAAGTAGGGAGTTGAACTGGCTGGCGCTGAGAAGGGTCACACATACCTCAGGGCAAGCACTGATTTGCAAGGGGAGAGCCAGGGAGAACAATTCTGGCTGGGCTTTTTTATTGGAATACTCATGAGCACAGCATTGGCGAAACAAACAGTGGGGGTGGGGTGCATGCAAGAGAGGGGTCATGTGTGGGAGTCAGCTAAGTAGCTAAGTCCAATCAGGAGGGAAAATGGAATGTGGAACTAGGAGGTGTCACCACAAAGAATTATGAAAAGGTGTGGTTAGTGGAAAGATGGGAGTGTGTGGGACAGAAGAGGATTTCTCAATTCCAGCATTTGACCTGAAGTAGTTTTAATTATTTTTTAAGATTTTATTTATTTATTTGACAGACAGAGATCACAAGTAGGCAGAGAGGCAGGCAGAGAGAGAGGGGGAAGCAGGCTCCCTGCTGAGCAGAGAGCCCGACGCGGGGCTCGATCCCAGGACCCTGGGATCATGACCTGAGCTGAAGGCAGAGGCTTTAACCCACTGAGCCACCCAGGCGCCCCTGACCTGAAGGAGTTTTAAGAATAAGAAGGTACTCATCACTTAGCAAGTAGAAGTGAGTCTTTTTTTCTCTCCCCAGAAAAGTGAGTCTAGAGGAGAAGAGCTTAGGACAAACACTATGCTGTGAAGAAAAATAAAGTAGCAGCAAAAGAGGAACCAGGATAGCCTGAGGGTAGAGTGGGAGGGGGGCTATTTTGTATCTGTTGGTCATGGAGGGCACTGATGATGAAGTGACGTTTGAAAAGATAGTAGAATGAAGGCAGAGGCAAAAAGTTGTCTGGAGGAAGAGTGCGCCAGGTAAAGGAAATCACCAAGTACAGAGGCCCTTGGCTTAGGCTGTGCTCAGAGTGTTCAAGAAACGGCAAAGAGCCCAGTGTGGCTGGAACAGAATGGAGAAGGGGAAAACTGGAAGGGAATGAGACCAGAGAAGTAGTAGGGATCGAGAGCATCTAAACTCAGAACTTGGGTTTTCACTTTACAGAAAGCCATTGAACAGATTTGTAAAACAGGAGGACCATATCTAACTTACATTTTTAAAAGGTGTCTCTGATCGAGTTTCTTATCACTATGGTATTTCAAATAGAGGCTTGGATAAAAGTCATTGGACATGGTATACAGCTATGTTTTTTTTTTTTTTTTTTTTCACAGACCTTAAAAAATGAATACAAATTCTTAGTTCCCAAGCCCTAGAGATTCTGGCTCAGCAGGTCTATAGTGGGTCCCAGGAATCTATCTTTTTTTAGGACCCTTAGGTGATTCTGATACAACTGGTCTGTGGCCTGTAATTTGGGAACTTCTAGTATGATAAGACATTGTACTCTACCATCTTTATTACTGCTATAACTCCTCTGGACTTTGACAACTAACTTGTCTTAATAGTGTGAAAATACTACGCAGTTGCTATTTTGGGCAAGAATCAAAAGCATTCTGTGTATATTTTATTATTGTCTGGAAATTGTGCTTGTATACAACTTTTCATCAGTAATATTTATAATAAATATTTTAAATATACATCTCATTGCTTTGTGAAGACCAGATGGACTCTGTGTATGTGTGTGTGTGTGTGTGTGTGTGTGTGTGTGTGTGTGCACGCGCGCGCGCGCGCGCGTGCGTTTTGGGTGAAGAGAGGAAGGGCAAAAGTAGGAGACCACTTATTATAATGATCCAGATGATAGGTAGTAATAGTGAAAGTGGTAGAAGTGGTCAGATTGTCAATATATTTTAAAAGTTTAGCCAAAAAGACTTATTGATCAATCATATGTGGGTTGTGATAAAAACAGAAGGCAAGGAAAGCTCTAAGGGTTTTAGTCTGAACAACTGAAAGAATGGAATCGTTTTTTTGCAAAAGTGAAAGTACTGGAGGAGAAGCAGGTTTCAGGAAGGGAGGGTTGGAATTAAGGATTTGGCTTTGACCACATACAGTTTGAGATTGCTATCAGACATCCAAGTGTAATTATTAATTGTGTATATCATTGAAGAGACTGGAAATGTAAAATTAGAAGTCACCGTTATACAGATGCTACCCTCAGCCAGAGTGCCAGATGAGGTTGACTAGTACAATGGTAAGGAAAAGAAATACATGAATAGAGCCATGGGGCACCACAGTATGGAGAGGTTGGGGCGGGGTGTGAGAAGGAACCAGCACTGGAGTCTATGAATACAGGTAAGAGAAAAACTCAGAAAGCAGTGTGTTGGAAAGCAAGTGAAGAAAATGTTTCAAGGAGGAAGAATTGATCGACTCTGTCTAATGCTACTTATAGTTCAAAAGGACATGGATGATGCAACGGGGGTGGGAGTTAAGGTGGTAGGAAAAGTAAAAATGAAAGAAGATGGGATCGGGAGGGAGACAAACCAAAAGAGACTCTTAATGTCATAAAACAAACTGAGGGGGGTGGGGGGAAGAGGGGTTGGGAGAGGGTGGTGGGGTTACATTATATGTTTAAATAAAGCTTAAATAAAGTTAAAAACAAAAAAAGGACATGGATGACTGAGAATAAGGCATTGCATATGGCAATGCGGAGGTCAGCAATGGCCTCAGTGAGAGCTAGTTCTGTGAAGTTAAGAGAATTACTGTTGTTTTTCTTTAAGATGGGATATATTGCCAAAAATATTTTCCAGATTATGGGCATAAATAAAAAATGAAAAAAATTGATTATTCAAAAAAAGCATGTCCCTGAAGAAAGCACAAATAGGACCTTTTGCACAAGTTAGGGGCACTGGCCTTACTTAGAAGCAAGGACAGCTCTTTACTGGGAAGTAAGCAGTGTTATAGACTCAGATGTTGACAGGTCAACAGTGTAGAATTTCTGAAAGTTCTCTTCTGCTGGCTCCTATTTTTTCTCTGCAAAATAGTAAATAAACTTAATGACTAAGAAGACAGAGGAAAAGAGAAGCTGGTTCAGGAGAGAGAAAATATTACCAGTATTACTGGTATAGAAGCTCTTAGCAAATGTTCAGACTTTAAGAATAAGGTGGATCTAATTTTTCTGTCATTTTACAAAAAGGAGTTTCTGGTTTTGTTATGATGTATTTATATATTACGTTTTGCGTGTAACATTTGCATTTATAAAATGTGTATATTGGAAGGTTGATGCAAGTGGCAAGAGGAGATGAAAATACAAAAGAAAGTATGAAAAATTGATCCAGTGAGGCCCTAAAGGGAATGAGAGGATATGGGATTTAGAACACAAGTGCACAGATTAGTCTCAGACAGGAGGGAAGGGAATAAAGACAGGAACAAGTGTAAATGTGCATATAGGGAGGGCTTTTAAACCTGATAGAATCACTTTTCTCCATACCTACAGCTGAGAATAATGAAGTCCATGGAGGCAGTGTAGTCAAGCTAAAGAAAACAGTGTGGATGAGCGCTGTGGGAATAGAAGAGTGTGCTGCACAAGAGTGTGCCAAGGATTGCCAAGTGTCACTTAGTATCTAACCGAGTTCAGGTAGTATACATCGTGGGATTCAACAGCCCACGGGATTGTATGATTTTCTCCAACATTTCCCTGAGGTTAAAGGATAAATATCTGCTTATATGGAAGTCGGCCCCTTCCCCAAAAAGAAGCAAATGTGGCTGTCTAATATAAGTGTAATTCTTGTGGAATATTAAATACACATTCTTTGATTTACTCATTCCACAAAAGGTTACTGAGATCTTCTACATGCTAGGAGCAAAACCAGAGTCTGCAGTCAAATAGAAACAAGACATTAATAAAATTAGCTCACAAATAAATGGAAAATGGCAAAAGTGAACCTTGCCACTGGGAAGGCAAGAAGGAAGGAACTATAGCAGCATATAATCGTGATTTTTTTTTTCTCGTGGTAGGATGGAAGCCAAGACTATGCAATGATCTGAAGACTGAGTAGGAGTCCCTTAGAGGAAAAGGATGTGGGAACTGTAGCCTGGGCAGAGAAAGCAACATATGCACACCCCCCTGGAGGCTAGGGGAAAGCACAGTCCTGAGAAAGGCCAGAGAAAGGACAGAGTGAGACAATAAATATAGAGTGGGCCTTGGGGTCCGTGTTTAGTATTTTCCCTGTACCCTTAGAATGAAGGAAACCGCTGAATTTGTCAGCAGGAGAGTCTGATGGTGGGATTTGCATTTCCCAAAGACCATCTTGGATGTGAAAGTGGATGTCTGGAGGTTCTGCAGGAGCCCCTACGAGATGATAGGGCTGAGACTGGTGAGAGAGGGGCAGTGGTACAGAGGCAGAAGAGTGAATAGATTCAAGAGATCATTGGAGGTCAACACTGTTAGTGCCTTATGGTAGACTGGATAAAAAGGTGGAAGAGAGAGAGGGCAGAACACCTGATTTCTGGCTTGTTCAACAGGCTACGTGGTGCAGCTTTGGGAATTGGGTAGGAAAATGAGTTCAGTTTTTGTCATATTCAAGTTGACACAGTCACAATAGAAAATCTTATGTAATTTGCTTGGTATTAAAATAATAAAAATCGATACAGTTGATGATGCTAAATATAATCTACATTCTAGGATTTGGTTCTGATATTACATATGTGTCCAGATTTTGCATTTTCTATCATCATTTATGAGATATATTAAATGACAGTCCTCTCATCTGCAAAGACATATCATGGCATGATAACATGTTTTCTATTGGGGAACTAAAAGTTAACACCATTTTATGGGTTAGGAAGTTGCAGAGGAAAGAACAGAAGCATCTTACAGAAAACGAACACTGCAGTCCTAAACATCTCAGCAGTTAATAAAGTCACAGACTCGAGGCCAATTACTTAGCCGCTCCAAACTTAAGTTTATTCACTTTTGAATGCAACACACAAAAGCAAGAATAAATGGGTTGAATTCAAAATGTCTTCTAGTTATAAAACTAGAATAAAAAAGAATTACTTGTTAACATAAAGTATACAATAAATAGCCCAGGCTTATATTCTGTAGTCTTAGATTTCTGAGTTACTATATGAAGTGAGAGCTCTTCCACACCCCCCATTGAAAAAAATAAAAAGCAGAAAGACACACGCTCCCAAGTGAATAACTGAAAAGGTTAAAATAAAGGCAATGAAGCCAAGATACCTAAGAAAGAAGAGGAAAAAATGGTAATTTGTATTATCAAAAAAACATGATTGAAGAAATGAGTTACATACTTTTTAAAAATGCCAAGACTAAGACCACCAAATAAATAGGGACTAAAAGGATATTGAAAAGAAGAAAAAAAACAGTAGAAGAAAGATAAGTGTGAGGTATTGACATGGATAACAATAGAAATTTAATAGCTCCTGATATGCTGCATTATGGCAAACCAGATTTTTCTGAGTGTTATTATAATCTGAACAGTTTATAACATTTATTATTTTTTCCTGAGTATTTAAATAATGTACATAATTTTTAAATTGTTAAAATTAAATAAAATGTAAAGAAATAAAGTCCTAATTCCACTCGCTCCAGATACTAAATTTTTTTTTATATTTCCTTTTACTTTTTAAAAACCATTGTGAGGGTCAGTAAGATTAAATATAAGATTAGAATAATTAAATATAAGATTAGAATAATACATAGCACATAAAATTCTGTGCACTGCTCTAAACATTTTTTAAACCTTTAGTAAACATTTCTATTTCCTAAATATTTTAAGAACATTATTTTTATGCGTAATTAGCAAATAATAATGTATGCATTTCATAATTTATTAAACTAATATCCTATGTTTGAGAACTTTAGGGTTTCTTATTTTTCACTATTTTCTTTAAGATTTTATGTATTTGTGTGAGAAAGAGCGAGCACAAGTGGGAGGCAGAGGCAGAGGGAAAAGGAGAAGCAGATTCCCTGCTGAGCAGGGAGCCTGATGTGGGGCTTGATGCCAGGACCCCAAGATGATGACCTGAGCCCAAGGCAGATGCTTAACCAACTGAGCCACACAGATGCTCCTCTTATTTCTCATTATTATTAATGATATAATATAATGAATTTCTTTATTTTTTTGTTTTTATTTTTTTAAACTTTTATATAAACATATAATGTAACCCCACCCCCCTCTCCCAACTCCCCTCCCCCCCACCCCCTCAGTTTGTTTCCCTCCCGATCCCATCTTATTTCATTTATATAATGAAATTCTTTAAATGAATATTTGTTTGCCTCTCTGATTATGTAAATCATACTATAAACATGTTGCATCAAAAAACATGAGCTGCTTTAACATTTTTATATATATTCTATTTTTGTTTTATTCTAATGTAATTGAGGAAAAATTAACAAATAGAATTTCATATATTTATAGCATACAATGTGATGATTTCATGTATATGTATGTTGAGAAATGATTATCAAGATCAAGAAGATTAACACATCCATCACCCCACATTATTAGATGACTATGCGTGTGTGTGTTTTGTAAGAACACTTAAGATTTACTCTAAGCAACTTCCAAGTATACAATACCATATTACTATCATTACATGCTGTACATTAGATTCTCAGAATTAATTTTTCTAGTTGAAAGTTAGAAATACCCTTTGACTTGTATCTCTTCATTTTCCCCTCACCCTGCCCCTGACAACCACCATTCTATTTTCTATTCCTATGAAATCAGTTTGTTTGTTTTTTAAGATGCCACATGTAGTTGATACCATACAGTATTTGTCTTTGTCTGGTTTATTTCACTTAGCATAATGCCATGCAGATTCACTCGTGTAATCACAAATGGCAGAATTTCTTCTATTTTATAGCTGAACAATAATCCTGTGTGTTTGTGTGTGTGTGTGTGTGTGTGTACACACCTGTACACACGTTCTTTATCCATTCATCTGTCAAAGGACATTTAGGTCATTTCCATATATTGGCTATTCTGAATAACGCTGCAACGAATCATGGCAGTGCAGAAATCTTTTTGAGATAATGATTTTATTTTCTTTGGAAATACACCCAAGAATGGGATTGCTGGACCATATGGTAGCTCTCTTTTTAGTTTTTCAAGGAAACTCCATAGTGTTTTCCTTTGTGGCTGCACCACTTTACATTCCCACAAACAATGCACAATGGTTCCCTTTTCTTTACATCCTCACTAACTTTTGTTATTTCTTGTCTTTTGATAAAAGCTATCCTAACGAGTGTGAACTGATATCTCAATGTGGTTTTTATTTGAAATTCCCTGATGATTAGTGATGGTGAGCATGTTTTACATGTACCCATTGGCCACTTTTATGTTTTCTTTGGGAAAATGTCTGTTCAGGTCTTTTGCTTATTTTGTAATTGTATTATTTGCTTTTTTGCTATTGAGATTTATGAGTTGTTTATACATTTCAGACATGAACCTTTTATCAGATATAAGGTTTGCAAGTGTTTTCTCCCATTCTGTAGGTTGTCTGTTCAATTACTTGTTTCCTTTGCTGTGCAGAAGCTCTTTACTTTGAGGTAGATCCACTCGTTTTAGCCTTTGTTGCTTATGCTTTTGGTGTCTGATTCAAAAAAATCATTGCAAAGACCAATGTCAAGGAGCTTACCGCCTATGCTTTCTTTTAGGAGTTTTATGGTTTCAGGTCTTATGTTTAACCCATTTCGAGTTAATTTTTGTGAGTGGTATAAGATAGAGGTCCAGTTTCAGTCGTTTGCATGTGGATGTCTAGTTTTACTGAAGAGACCATCTTTTCCCCACTGTGTATTCTTGGTGCCCTTGTCCAAGATTAATTGACTGTGTATGCATGGGTTTATTCTGGGCTCTCTATTCTGTTCCATTGGTTTATGTGTGCCGGTTTTTATACTAGCACCATACTTTTTTTTTTTTCTTATTACTTTAGCTTTGTAATATAGTTTGAAATCAGGAAGTGTGATGCCTCTAGTTTTGTTCTTTCTCAAGATTGCTTTGGCTATTCAGGATCTTTTGTGGTAGCATACAAATTTTAGGATAGTTTTTTCTATTTCTGGGGAAAATGCCGTCGAAATTTTGGTGGGGATTGCATTATATATCACCTTGGGTATGGATACTTCAACAGTATTGTTTCTTCCAATCTAAGAACATGACCTATCTTTCTATTGTGTCTTCTTCAATTTCTTTCATCAATGTCTGATAGTTCTCAGGTCTTTAACACCCTTGATTAAATGTATTCCTAAGTATTTTATTGTTTTTGATGCTACTGTAGATAGGATTGCTTTCTTAATTTCTCTTTCAGATAGTTTGTTGTTAGTGTATAAAACCACAACTGATTTGTGTATGTTGATTTGGTATCCTGCAACTTTACTCAATTTATTTAGTTGTAACAGTGAAGACTTTAGTGTTTTCCATATACAAGATCATGTTATCTGCAAACAGATGGTTACTTCTTCCTTTCCAATTTGGATGCCTTTCATTTTTTTTTTTTTCCTTGCCTGATTGCTCTTGCTAGACCTTCCAGTACTATGCTGAGTAGAGGTGGAGAGAATTTGTTAAAACTTTTCCCATGGCCTAACATATCTTATCCAGAGAATGATCCCTGTACACTTGAGAAGAATATGTATTTGGGAGCTTGTTGGATGGAATAGTCTGATGTCTATTAGGTGCATTCGGTCTAAACTGTAGTTCAAGTTCATTGTTTCCTTGTTGATTTTCTGCATGGATAATCTATCCATTGTTTAAAGTGAGGTATTGATGTCCCCTATTATGATTGCACTGTTGTCCATTTCTACCTGCAGATTTCTTAATAATTGTTGAATATGCTTAGGTGCTCCAATATGGGGTACATACTTATTTAAATCATTATAACTTCTTGATGGATTGACTCCTTTAGTTATATAATGACCTACTTTGTCTCTTGTTAGAGATTTGACTTAAAGTCCATTTGTCTGATATAAGCATAGCTACTCCTTCTCTCTTTTGGTTTCCATTTGCATGGAATACTTTTTTTTATCCTTTCACTTTCAGCCTGTAAGTATCTCTAAAGGTTGAGTGAGTCTCTTATAGTCAGATATAGTTGAGTTTTTAATTTTTAATTTTTTTTTAAAGATTTTATTTATTTGTCAGAGAGAGTGAGCACAGGCAGACAGAGTGGCAGGCAGAGGCAGAGAGAGAAGCAGGCTCCCTGCTGAGCAAGGAGCCTGATGTGGGACACGATCCCAGGACGCTGGGATCATGACCTGAGC